>JANTNT010221381.1:0-15156 GCA_024752375.1 Entacmaea quadricolor
ACCTACAACTCACCCATCGTTTCTATGTATTATACACCGACGCAGCTCAAACTAGATTAATCACTAGTTTTCTTTTGCTTTATTTTAAATCTGATAAACGTTCTTTTTTTTTTATCATTCATACCCTGCAAGTGAGTATGTATGTATAGTCATATAAACCAAGTACATCAACGCAACGGTCATGTTAAGGTTGTTTTGTGTGTGGACAAATAAACAAGTAAGAAAACAATGTCTCACCTTGACCCATCATCTTTTGATTTTCTTGACGTTTCCATCTTGTAGTTCGGTGCCACCTAATTCACGAAGGCAACTCTTCCACCGTTGTTTTTGAACTGATCGTGGCATGGAACCTTTCAATTCCGGTACCAAGCAATTAAGAGAGAAAATTATTGACGTCACTCAAGACGTTCCCGATTGGTCAAAAGGCTAATTTCTTTCTGTTTGTCACTAAATCAATCCGATTGGAAATTTGGCGGTTGATTTGTTTGGCAAGCGTTGTGAAAAAAATGGGACGTTAAGTATCAATAAAACTACTAATGTATTATATTGAAAAATTAACTTCTTGATTACGGAGAGTACAAATGGTTAGACGATTTGAGTTTGAACCTAATGAAATTATCCAGTTAATCAAATAAAAGATTAAATTAACTGAACATGGGTGTGGCATGGAGATCGGCGTTACCATAGCAACGTTGTCATGGCATTTTTAGTTCAAAGCACTGACAATAAAGGTTGAGCACATATTTCAAAAACTGCTTTTTTTATTTATCTCAAACGAACACTCGAGTTAGAACACGTTGTTAGGTTAGTAGAAGCTAATTTCCAAACAAATCTATACCGGCGGGAAATTTTTGTCAGTGAAAAGGGGGAATTAAGTCCAATATTTTTAACTTTTCGTTTGATATATTTTCAATGATGTTATGATGTTGCTACAGTAACGCCTACCTCAATGCCACGCCCATTGTCAGATGATTTATTCACTTTCTTTGGCTACAATTAAAGAAAGATTAAATAATCTATAGCGATCTTTATAGCTTTGTTTTGAAATTAGTATTTGCTAACTTAACATCGTGTTCTAACTCAAGCGTTCGTTTCAGCGAAAAAATAAACTGTTTTTGAAAAATCATGCGCTCAAGCTTTGTTTTTTGAAATAAAACTGTCATGACGTTGCTATGGTAACGCCGATCTCCACACCCATTGGTCAGATAATACTGCCATTAAACAATGGGTTGTTTTCCCAATGGAATATAGAATGTAGTAATTAGTGATATTTTATTTCTTAATGCATCTTTAAAATGCATTTTTCCAAGACAGAATTTAAAACCTTTCTTTCGCAATCGGTTTCTGTTCTGCGCTCGTAGCATGTAACAAGGGAGGTAGAACAATGAATGCGGGAACGGTAAATTTCATCAAGCTAGTAGATGTCTGAAGTTCACAAGAAACGTGGGAGTGTAAACAGTCTGTCAAGCTTCGTACTACCATCTAAGGAACATTAGTAAACTCAGGAGGTACCTGACCCACGACACTACTGAAACTGTGACACATGCTTACACATAACTTCTAAACTGGACAACTGTAACTGCTATATGGCCGAACTTCCTATTTGATTAACAAGTTACAGACTGTACAGAATGCTGCTGCAAGAATTGCAACTTTACAAATAAAACAGATCATATCAATCCTATACTACACAGTCAATTAAAGCTCCATTGGTTACCAGTTAAATATAGGATAATCTTTAAAAATAAAATAAAATAATAATGGGTGCTTATATAGCGCATTAATGTCTCAATGCGCTTCACAATTCTATATCGTCAGTGGAGGACATTACGGGCTGCATAGTAAGGCAGGTTACAATCATGAGAAGTTAATTACATGTAATTAGTATGTTAGTATGTTATGCCTCCAATTAAAATAGGCTGTTGAACCGGGAGACAATCCCCTACTCTTCTACGAACAATTCAACAGGTTCTTTAATATTGATACAGGTTAAGGAAGGGATGAAAAATACTTTTAAGTATTACTATTAGTTTACAATGGTCTTAATGGTCTGGTTCCTACCTATATTGCTGAACTTTTATTTTACGTAACGTAATGGCTCTCGTGTACTGAGCTCGCCTCTTCACAAATATTTTTGAACGTCTCAAAGACATCTTGAAAGACTTATGGAGACATCTTTTTCCGTTGCCGGTCCAAGCAATTTTCAAAAATGACTTAAAGATCTATTTATTTAACTCTGCCTTTAGCTAACTATTATACTTTATTAATTTTAAGTTAAATTATTTACTACCATCTTGTTGAAGTGCGACCCTCGAAGTTTGAAGTCTCGTTTGCAAACTAGCGTTTCGACGGCCGTCAATCAAATACAGACATTTTTTTACAAAATTGGCACTTATGTGTACGTTTTGGTAGATTTCTTTTTTACCTTTTGTAGTAAATTTTAATATCCTCGATTGCAAATTTTGGTCATAAATAGGAGGAATGTTGTTCTAGACCGATAAACTTTTTCCCCGGTATTTTGATTGACGGTCGTCAAAATAGTAGCTTGCAAACAAGGCATCGAGCTCCGAGGGTCGCACTTCAACGAGAATGGCAGTAATTAGATTCAGTAGCAATTGTGAAGTGCTAGGGAGAAATAGTCGTAAATAATGTAAATGTAAAATTTACAGACGATGCATGTATTGACAAAATATAAAATGTCTCCATATTTAGTTATAAACTTGTTTAGTTATAAACTTGTTAAAATTTCCTTCATGTTTTTGGTAAATTCTGATATATTCTTAAGGTGCTGTTACACTAGGCAATTTTCCTTGCAACTTGCGTGATAAAAAATTGCGCGTTGCAGTTGCAAGAACGGGGTATGTTACACTAGGCAATGTTTTGTGCAACTTGTCTCGCAATGGCGATGGCAAAGGACTGGAATAAACACGACACATTTATAAAAGTGAATCTTATTGGTTGTTAACTCAAATCGTTGCGAGACAGGTTGCAAGACGGGGTGTTACACTAGGCAATGTCTCGCAATTTTGTTGCTAAAAGTAGAACTCTATTCTACTTCTCGCAACGGTTGCGGCTACAAAATTGCGAGACAAGTTGCAAGGAAAATTGCCTAGTGTAACAGCGCCTTTAAGCATTATTAGCTGGTTTTACGAGCTTATATATACTAAACTAATTTTTGTCATGATACCATACAGTTTCTTCTACTGGTTGTCCCCCTAAACGCAAAGGATTAGAGCAGATTTCGTATGTCTGTGAAAAAAGCACGCCTTGACCGTGCCGTGTCGTGCCGTACCGTACGCGTACCGTGATAGACTGTGTGAAACAATGAGATTGGATGAGAATTGGCGCGCGCACCTTGCGATTGACTTGTTTGAGTGTTCGATCACGTGACAGGTTGACGTTGAATGTTTTGCTTTGTATGATTGGAGGAATCCGTGCCGTGACCGTGTCGCGTGCAGTGTTTTTTCACAATCATACGAAATCTTCTCTATAGGGGATGTGAAAGTAGTGAATAGCAGTTATCACATTGTCCTACCTGGCTATTAAGTGTAACGTCACTAATTTTAAAAATACATCTTCAGTTTTGAAAACCACCAAAAAAGATACGACAAAACACACTTCTATTAGAGAACTGATAAAATTTCATTAGATAGCGGAGATATTAAAGTTTTGAAGTTCAAAATTTCCTCATACAAAGTCTCTTATTTTTGGCTCAGCTTGATCCAGTTGGATTCAGCCAAAATTAAGAGACTTTGTACGGGGATATTTTCACATTCAACACCCCATATCTCAGCCATTTTGCCCTCAAATGATCCCACATATTCTGTCAGCCTATGTTTTGACTAGTGCTTTATGAAAAAGGTAGTTTTAGTAAAAAAAGTTAAAATTAATTGTTGTGATGTCATCACTGAAAAGCCCTATATATTTTTGAAGAAATATTTTATCTTTATGAGATACAAAATCCACCGGCACGGACATGGCAGGCTCTGATGATGCCGCGGCGCTGTCTCCAAAGATAGACATATACTGATTTGAATAATCAGTGGTACTGCACTATAGCGATACTTTCTGTTTACAAAACATTACATCACATTTTTATTGTGATGCTAATTTGCCAACCATTGCTACAATACTCTTGCCAAGCTGCTTTGTTTTATCAGCCAATCAATCTCTGATTGGCAATATCAATAACAATAACTTACGTCAGCGCAAGTATCGCTATAGATTGATTTCTGTGACGTCATGGCGGCCATGTTGGTGTACCTCAAACAAAGCATTCCTCATTAGCTTCTCGTTACGCGAGGTACACCAACATGGCCGCCGTTGTTATTTAGTTCTCCAGGGATTGAGTGAAACGCATCTATTTGAAAGGTTGTACAGTTTCATCACTATTTTCGTCCTGTAATCGCGTTATTAAAACATTACCGTGCTTTGAACGTGTGGCGCGGCTGTGCGGTTCCCTGCTAGCAGTCTTATACCCGGGAAAAAGGTAGGACGGACTCTGCTAGCAGGGAAGCTGTGCGGTGATTGTGCCGTGGCTGTGAGGTAACCGTGCGTTGATCGTGCTGTAACCGCGAGGTAGCTTTTCTTACACCGACGCATGTGATTGAAATCTAGACTAAAAGTAGTTCAATTAAAAATGCAAGTAATTACTTTTTTAGTAAATTCTACTCGAGACGTAAACCGAGTGCTTAAAATTTGAAGTAATTTCAGCAAGAACAGGAGCTGATATCCTGACGATACTCCCAACTGTTGCCCCAAAAACCAGAGCAGAGATATCCTCCCGGTCCGCGTGCACCGAAACGAGGTCCAGTGACAATGAAGTCGGGAACGAGGTTGGAGAAAGGAGACCGAGCCATTGGCAAGATAGTGGGTGTGGCAAGATGTACGAGATCTTGAAGTCCTTCTAGTGAGTTGCCTGTTAATATAAGGGCGAGACGCGAGCCAGAGTGAGGTGCAAGGAAAAGAGCTCCGGTACGACGAGAGTCGAAGTGACAATTATCTGTAGATGAAAAATAGACAAAGTTTACAAGAATTCAAAATATTTACTAGAATTTAGAAATACTTAAGTTATTTACGGGCTACGTAATTCTTGGTTATTGCTTGATCATATATTTTCATGGTGTAAAGTTTCGTTTATCTGGTTGTCAAACTGCTGTTATATAATCGACGTGTATTCGAAGCAAACAGAACATAGAGCATGAAAACCCTTAAGGAAAGATAAAATTCAGACGGTAACATCTTATGCATAATCATATTCGGATTGTCCCCGCGGTTCAACAGCTTTTCCAATTGGAGGCATAACATACTAACATACTAATTAACTTCTCATGATTATAGGCTGCCTCACTATGTAGCCCGTAAAGTCCTCCACTGGTGATCATGATATAGAACTGTGAAGTGCATTGAGACGTTAGGTGAAATTGCGCTAATAAGCACCCTATTATTATTTTTATTAATTTACAACCACAACTTCCCGCAAGGGGCTCTTCCGTTAGGTTTACTCCATACACACACACACACACAACCACTACACACACACACACTACCACTACACGCACACACTACCACTACACACACACACTACCACTACATTTAGTATTTACGTCACACAACTCCCCCTAAGGGGCTTTGCCGTTAGATTCGCTCCACACACACTACCACTACATTCAGTATATACATCACACAGCTCTCCGTAAGGGGCCTCTGCCGTCAGGTTCGCTCCACACACACTACCACTACATTCATTAGGTACAACAACTTTTTATGGAGAAAGGAAAACAGAAAAACCTGGACAAAAACCCTTGAAGCATAGGAAAGAACTAAAAACCCAACAAACAAACTCAGCTCACATACAACACTTTGTACGCGGGGCGCGATCCGAGGACTTCTTGCACCAAAGTGCTGCATTGGTGAGAGGACAATACTATATAGCAGCGTAGACCATCTCTATCTCAATGTCTAGCAGAACGGCTTCAAAACAAAATGACAAAAGCAAAAAAATACAGCCCAGTAACACTTACTTAGAATTAAACTCTTTTCGCCAATTTTCAAGGGAACGTAATTATGGAATCCACGTGACCAAGAGTTGTCATGTGGTCCACCAATCACAATGAGGTTAAAATTCACGGCAGTTGATTGGTCCAATTGTTTGTCGGTGATCACGTGTGCTATTGTATCCGACGTAAGGAAGAACTGATTGCTGATGTATACTGCTATCTGGCTAAGAAGTGAGGATGTAGTAGCGTCACCAGTAGTACCTGAGGAAAAGGGTTATCTTTTGATTCTAGAATTGAGAATTCTTAGAATCGTATATTTATCCCCGAATCGTGTTGAGTCGAGCAGAGTATAGATTCAGATCGGAATCTACACGCTAAGTGACGTCTTGCAAAGCTGGAGTTTTTTTGCCCCACTTTTCTTCATAAAAATGACTACAAATATTGAGGGGGGGGGGGGGCGGAAACCAACACTATACGATTCAATGAAAATCACAATTCAGTGGAAAATTAAACTTGAAAATCGATATCAATATAATCTCGGACGACTCCATCGATATCGATTTTCTTGTGCAATTTTCGTTTGATGCATAATGTGCTGTTTTAGGTTATGGGACCTTTCTTTTTTGCGCTTCAAAATTTTCGGCAATTTTTATTTACGGCAAAACTAAATAACACCACCATCACTTCATCCTCCTCCACCTCCGTTTCCTACCTACTCTACCTCAACTTCCCCAACATCATCTTTCTCCTCTTACTCCTCCTTTTCCCCGCCTCCTACACCTTATCATATTCCTCCTCTACCACCACCACCACCACCACCACCACCACAACCTCTATCTCTTCCACTTCTTTCTCCTTCTTTCCTCTACCACCTCCACCTCAACTTTCCCAACCTCCTCTTTCTTCTCCTCCTCCTCCTTTCCCCTTTTCCTTTCCTTCTCCGCATCTTCTCCTCCCCCACCACTACCTCTATCTCTTCCACCTCCTTCTCCTTTTCCTTTTCCTCCTCCACCTCCCTCTAAACTTCCCAAATCTCCTCCTTTCCTTCGCCTCCTATTTCTCCTTCTCCTTCTAATCCACCTTATTTTCTTCCTCATCCACTTCCACCTCTTTTTCTTCTCCACCTTATCCTATTACTACTACTATTATCATCGTTGTCATAATTCCCATTGCTGCTGTTTTAATTTTTAACTTTGCAACTGTCAAGTTTTACCTTTTCTAAATAAAGTCGTCATTTTCAATGCACAATTTAACATTACTTAATTTTTCGTACCTGTAACGATAAGAAAGGGACTTTCTGCGATCCTTCGAGCTGGCCCCATATTAAAGGGGCCCCGGCTAGTCTCAGATTCCAAGTGTTCATTTTCACATATTTCCCAGGTGTAAGAATCCGTTTTACAAAATGACATCGGAGATTTCTTGGATGCTTCTACATGTAAAAGAAATCAGGTTATAAAAAAATGTGTCGGAAATACTGGTAACAAAAGAAATGTCAACAACCTAATAAACTTAATTACACAAAGAGAATGTCTTAAGGAGCTAATATTATTTAATGTGTAACACTTCGTATGAACTACATACATTACTGCCATTATCGTTGAAGTGTGCCCTCGAAGCTCGATGTCTTGCTTGCAAACTAGCATTTTGACGGCTGTCAATCAAAATACTGTGAAGAAGTTTATTGGTCATGAAAAACATTTCTACTATTTTATGACCAACTGAATTTTCAATTGAGGGTAATAAGATTTACTATAAAGGGTATAAGGTAAAAGAAATCTACCAAAAATTACACGACTATCTAATTATTGCGACTTTCGTAAAAAATGTTATTTGATTGACGGCCGTCGAAAACGCTAAGTTGCAAACGAGATATCAAACTTCAACAATAACGGTAGTAACAGGGACCGCGGAGTGAATATTTGATTGAGGGATATGGCTAATTGTTTCGGGCTAAAATTTCAGAAGACTAATTACTAATAAGAAATTCAAAGAGGTGAAAATTATTGTGAGGGGGGAAAGGGCTATAGTCCCCCAGCCCACCCCTGTCCGTGGTCTCGGATTAAAAATGCTGATACAAAGAATAAATATTTAAATGATCGTATGTGCAGTTTTTGACTGAAGACGAAAGCATATATATTTGTGGAGAACTAACTTGTCCAATACTCCAACAAATTTATGCATAGCATTGTATTCATCCTCGGGTACCCAGGGCGTCGCGCGGGGACCGGAAGGGCAGGGGGCTGGGAAGAGGAAGGATCTAGGAAAGACAGCTATCCTTCCTTTCCTCCTCTCCCCAGCCCCCTGCCCTACCGGTCCCCGCGTGACGCCCTGGGTACCCGAGGATGCATTGTATTTCATTCTATTATATTGCATCGTTCTCAATTGTATTGTATTGTTAATCTATTGTTATGTGGATATAATACAATACAATGCTATGCATAAATTTGTTGGAGTATTGGACAACCCTCCGGTGGTCTGGTCAGACTAGAAGGATCGGGGTACTAGTCGAAAATTTTCAAAAATACCCTTACAAGATACCTGAAGATGATTTTTAATTGGCGTGGCTTACAAATTAAAAAACCCCTAAAAGATAGCTGTCAAAACGAAACTTATTTAAAAACTTATTTAACATGAATGGGTTTTTTCTTCTTCGACACCCTAAAAGATACCAAAGTAACAGCGAGGCTCTGAATTTCAATTTTATAGCCTAAAAGATATTATAAAATAACTTCCAGAAATCCCGCGTTCTGATTGGCTGAAGAGCGTGTTTTTAAGAGAGTTTAATATCTAATATCATTATATTTAATATCAGCCCAGAATTTTTCTGATCGAAAGTAGGAATTCTGTGCTTGAGTATGTAGTGGTTCGCATAATTGATTTATTTAAGAGAGTTTAAAACATAGAAATTTTTGAGTTATTTTATAAAAGCAATAAAATTCATTTTCCATGTTTTAAACTCTTATAAAAACACTTGGGATGTTGGGAGAACTCGAGAGAAGTTTGCTCGTGATTTTCAAACTTCTCGCGTGTTCTCTCAACATCCCGCGTGTTTTATGAGTTTAAAACATGGAAAATGAATCTTATTGCTCAACTAAATCGCTCACTTTAACCCCCAAAAGATACGAGTATCCCAGATACCTTTGATATAGTCTCCCCCCGGGTTTTTTCCCTCCTTGTCACAGTAACGGTTCTAATACCTCAAGCAGTGGTTGATGGACTTACCGTTGAGATCCTCAGTCTTTATGAAAGTATTATCTATCGTGATATCCCGCTGACTCCAATTCACAGGTGAGACTGCAGGCTCGCTTAAAGACATACGAGCGACATTTACTGTTCGCAGGCGTGCTGTACCCTGTGCTAGTTGTATAACTATCGTACTTTGTCTGAAGGGAATGAGTTGTTGTAGAACTCGGACACCACGTACACCTACAGTGTGACAAATGACACTGACTTATTTTGAGAATTTTTACCCTCCATTATTTCAAAGAAAGAAAGAAAGAAAGAGACGAAAAAGGATTTTTCAATTTTGAAAATAAACTTAAAATGAACTTGGTCACATTCAGATCTCATTGGTCGAGTCTCAAGCTTCTTGGGTTTTTTTTATAAAATTTGACTTAAACTAAAAAGAATAAATAAATAGAATTTACGTAGGTTGCATGTTTTTAGTAACCTTTGTTCAAACAGGGTAGCTCAAACCCTGCACCTGGTTCTAGCTCTTACCTTTTTTTTTTTGCAAAACTACACCCCAAACCTCCTAGCAAACACCGAACTTAACCATAAGATCAAAACACAAGAACAGAAACACAACCGCAAAATAACGAAAGAATATCCCTTTTCACAACATGTTTTTTTCATTGATACCATACTAACAAGATGGTCCCTATAAGAACTCTCTAGCTTACATGACCCTTTCTACGATACCTGAGATAGAAGCTGGATTATAAACCGATAAAGTGAATTCGCCAACAGAGTTTCTGTCGATGGCATCATCGGGTTGCTGTTGGTATTTCTTGGCAGGCTCGTCATTGTCACTGCACTCTTTATTCTTGTTCTTGGGATCACAAACTGTTTGAGGTAAAGACTAGATTTCGTATCACTTACCTAGTAACGTACTGCGCATGACTTTGAAATGGCTTCTGGTCTTGACCAATCAGATAGCGAGAAAATGTATTTCCATCCAATCACAATGCTTAATTCTCCGCAATAGTCCATTTTCGAATTCGTCCAAGACCGCTGTGTTCCTTGATTACAGACGCATATACGCAGGGT
The DNA here is from genome assembly GCA_024752375.1 of Entacmaea quadricolor. Lineage (NCBI taxonomy): Eukaryota > Metazoa > Cnidaria > Anthozoa > Actiniaria > Actiniidae > Entacmaea > Entacmaea quadricolor. The sequence continues at coordinate 10,269 of JANTNT010221381.1, forward strand.
TAGCCTCGTTTTAACGTCAAAATATTCACAAATACCAACGGTGAAGTAAAGAATGCACAACCTTTTCAATAGAACCACTTTAAAATTCCACGCGGGTCTTCATGGAATATATGAATAATCTACACAAAAACGAGGCTAACCCTGAGTATATGCGTCTGTAATCAAGGAACACAGCGGTCGAATTCGAAAAGAGTTTAGTACAAATTTGAAAATTATTCGTGAAGAAACCATATCAGGTTCCACTACAAAAACCGACTAGAGCTGGGACTGTGATAGTTGAATGGTAATAACTAGTTGAGCGAAAAACCAAGCAAAACAATCATTTTTGCTTAAAATGTCTGGCTCTCGTTTTACAGATTTCTCTCGGTGTATCAATCGTTCGACGATAAGGTTGCTCTTTTTAAACTGCTTGGCTTTATATCAAATTTTGAGAAAAACAAAAGCTTTTTTCCCACACAAAACGCGTAAGCTTAAAATAAAATAAATTTAAAAAGAGACTAAAGCAGAGGGCTTGCCACAAAAACTAAACGTGTTATGAATGGTCGGAAAAAATCCACGTTCAGCTTGAACTGGCTTGATGATACATTTTTAATTTACACAAGAAAGAGTAGGCAAGTAAGCCATGTGGGATGGGCTCAAAAGACGTATAAGGCATGTAGAGTAATAGGTTTAGGGCTCGTAATTTACCTATTACTCTACATGCCTTATACATTTTTAATTTAACAAAAACTTTCATAAGCTATTTCAAAAAGCACGTTTTTCATAGAACGCAAATGTATCTTCCTACATGTACATACATCTGGATATATCGTGCGGTTAGAAAAAAACTTCGGTATTTACAGCATGGTATCTGAATGAAATGACTAGTGAGTAAACTAGTGAAGACTGCGTCTGTGTGTAATAAAATACATTAACAAGTGAAAGTAAATTTGTAACACCGTTGAAAAAGAGTATACTTGACTTTTGTGACACTTCGAGCGTTTGCCCTTCGTCGGAGTAAAAAGGAAAGAAAAGCTTTTTACTCCTACGAAGGAGTTTGTATTGGATGGGGTCTGTTTTCTCGCTTTCTGATTCCTTCAGAGCGGAACCATTTAAAAATAAAGGTACCATACGCTTTCCACTTATACGAAATGCACTTACCATCGTTTGAGATCAGTTTGCCAGCAGTCTTTGCATGTCTGGTAGCAAATCCCCGGATGACAGGGTCGTTGGTAACACCTCCATCGTTTGTCTCGTAGGTATCCCACCACCAGTGCTCTTTTTTAGGAATCTCATCGTATGTCACGTTGCTAAGCTGTTGCCTTAGCAACCGATACATTCGGCGGGAATAATATGGATGTACCGTACGATCAGCTGCTCCAACTCTGATCATGACAGGAAGACCCTATAATGTTGTAGTATCAATGAGTTTTAAAATGCGACCAGCAGAACCGTGGGCACTAAGAAATATTTTAGAAATGTAGAATGAACCAATCAGAAACGGTTCCCTAACCGCAGGTTACGACATTTCTGATTGGTCAAAGAACTGAAGAACAAGGAAAACCCAGAAAAAAAAGGTATTTCAGTGAGCAATTTTATAAAACAGAAAAAAGCTACATCTGATATGGAGTCAAGGTTTTAGACTAGTTTCAACAGACGTTTCAAATGAAGGCGCTGTTCCACGCTGTTTGTTGGAAAACAAGATTGTTGGAGAAATTGCCTAGAGTTTCGCCATTTAGTTGCGGCAACCGTTTCGAGAAGTAGAATGGAGTTCTACTTTTAGCAACAAATTAGCGAGACATTGGGTTGTGTAACACTACTCTTGAAACTTGTCTCGCAACGATTTGAGTAAACAACTAAAAACATTCGCTTTTATAAATGCGTCGTGTTTATCCGTCGTCATCGCGAGACAAGTTGCACAAAACACTGGCTAGTGTAACATACCCCGTTCTTGTAAATGCAACGTACTATTTTTATCTTGCAAGAGTATTGCAAGACAAGTTGCATGAAACATTGCCTAGTGTTACAGCATCAAAATGTGTGGTTCTTGATTTGTAGAGCTGTGAAGAAACTCAACTGATTACAGGGCTTTCAGCAGCGACTACTGATTTGGAGTTATTCTGACGATGAGAGGGAATGGAGACCACTTTGAAATTTCATCCAAGATGGCCACCATGTTTTTTCTTTTATTCTGTTTACAAATCAACTTAACTACTGAGCAGATACGAAACCGTTGACTTAACATACTTACATGCAAGTTAGAAACATGTTTATCAGCATCATTCTCAGTTACACATGCCTCCATGGTTGCCTTGACAGCAGGGTCCACGTGACTTGTGCTGACATCATGTCTAAAAAAGAGATTTGAATCACCATAGTCCTCTTTCCTGATCCATCCTGCTGCAGATATCAAGGCTAAGGTCTGATCTGGGTAGTGTGTTCCAAGCTGCCTGAAAATGTGTAAAGAAATGCTGACATTATGCTGCATGCACATTTAAAGTCAAAGTGGTTAAAATTTAAATTCAATTTTAAACAAAAAAAAACATGATAAGTGATCAATACCATGAACACTCTAGAAATATGCAGAGGGAGAAGGGTACAAGAAATGTGCAACCCCCTCAGATGCTTTTTTGACTGTTTGACTGCTAGAATGCCTTGTCCCTCTACTGCTTCACCTCCTGAAGAAAATGGCTTGCCCCTCTACTGCCACACCAGCCAAAGAAAATAGCTTGCTCCTGTACTGCTGCACCCCCTGATGAAAACAACTTGTCCCACTACTGTTGAAACCCCTCATGAACAAAATGGTTTGCTCCTAAACTAATGCATCCCTGAAGAAAATAGCATGCCCAACTACCACTGAAACTCCCTACTGAAGAAAATTCTTGATCCTCCGTTAAATTTTAATCAAATCCTGAAACAACCATGAGGCTGATTTATGTCAGTACAAGGATAACTCACAGGCAGAATTGGAATTTAGCATGTTGATTTTTTTGAAGGAAGAAATACCAGAGAACCTGGAGAAAAATCTCAAAGCAGGGGAGGGACCAATAAACAACTCTACTCACATGAGTACCAAGCACAGCTAGGAATGGAACCCTGGATCTCAGCAGTGAGAAGTAACATGTTAACAGTGCTTGTCACCCGTGCTTTCTAAAATAGCCCTAGACAATTAAACAACTTTGATATTCCTGATCTGTGGTTTTTACAATATTATGAAATCCAGGATTTATTACCAGGCACCATGTCCTCCCATTGAATGGCCAGCAATAACCATCTTCCTGTCATCAGCCTTGAATTCTATCCATGAGGCTCCTTGGGTATATTGTGCTAAGGATTCCAGTGCTTTCATGGATGTCAGCATACCTGGACCTTCCCAATTATGAGCTCCATGCCTTGTTGGGGCAAGTAGCCAGAGATTGTCTACACCAAACACCCATTTACCATTCTCCATTCTTTTGTAGCTGTCTGCTTGGTTCTGTGGTGGTACAGCTGAAGATTATAAAAATGAGGAAGAGTACAAACATTTTCAAGGCAGATTCTCAGATTAAAATTGATAGAAATATAGCTTGTAATCTTGGGGGTGAGTGAGAACACTTTTTCTCAATATAGAATGAGGATCAGGGCTTTCAGAGTGTTTTTGAGTAGGTGGTCATAAGTCTGAAGAAGGTTATTGTGAAAGAAAAAGATTAATAAAAGTATTTGGTTTGAAGTCAACTTCCAGTTAACTTTGAAGCAACTGCTGGAGCTCTGACATCCACTGGCTTATTCTGTAAGCTCTTGATGAGCAAGAGCAGTGGAGGAAATTTAGGAGGATATTAATGACTTTGGAGTTGCACCACATGGAGGAAATTTTGGTCCACTTGGGAAGGGTGGGAGAAGAGAAAAATGAAGCTTATTTTCTGGAGTTGCATGACATAAGAAAATTTTGGTCAGTAACATTATCAATCATTCAATAATATATATAAAATTATTTGAAATTATATAAATAAATAAAGATCTGATCTTTCTCTAAACATATAACAAATAGAGACACATGTGCCTGTAGTATTTTATGGTCTTGCAGTTTATTTTGTTTCAAATGTATACTTAGATTGAATTGCCTTACTTACTTGTCCCATGTAGAGAAAGGAGGACTGGACATGTTTTGGATTCACAACCTTTAAGTGGTGGAATTGCAGCACCATGTTGCACTGAACCATCATGGTCAAGAAAAGTAAAGAGAAAAGATTCAGTTAACCTGCGGCACCTCAGGTTTAATTTCACTTTTTGGTCTTTTCTTCCATTAAATGATACCTTTAAACTCAAGGTCACATCTTTGCAATGTTCTTTAAATACCGCATTTTCTGTTTTATCCTTGTGACCAATTTCAAAAACGATGGGTTTTATCTGACCTGGTGCTATAGAGAACCTCTCACTATCACCAGACAATGAAACTGTGAATTGTGAATCAGATGATTGTGACATCAAAGACACTTTGATAACTTTGAGCCAGTTTGAGGAATGAAGATTGTTCAATGGAAGTGAAATATATTTGCTAAATATTTTGCCTTGAACAAGATCAGGAAGAAAAGATGGAGGAATCACTTCAATTGTACTTTTTTCTTGGACTTGTTTGAAATGAAAGTTTAAATTGAATGACCCTTTTGCCCTGAGCTTAATCTTGGCTGTGTGGAGACCTCGTTTAAGGTAGATAGGATGCCTGTTCAAAAAAATTGATATATTTATTAATAATTTTATTTAATTTAAAAGATATAATTCATATAAAATAATCTTAAGGTAGTTCGGGACCCTTGCTACTGCGCACCCTGCTCGCGCATGGCATTTTCATAGAGAATCAAAATATTAGATAAAAGTTGGATCACGTTTTATCACAAAAATGTGTTTTATTGATGTCGTATGTTTAAAAGAA
>JANTNT010221492.1:0-11360 GCA_024752375.1 Entacmaea quadricolor
AAGTCTCAGAATTTTTTCTGAGCTTTCTACAAAGTAACAGCATATGTTACTTATTTAACTGCGAAGATCATTCGAATACATTCATTACTTTATCCGCAGTACAAACCACTCATATTCATAATTTAAAACCGGCTAAAAATTAATATACAACATTTCGTCGAACAATTGCAAACATTGACAATTATCTTTTAAGTTGCAAATGCTGTAGTTTTTTCACTTTGTACATTATTGTAAAAACACTGTGATTGCAATAAAAATAATAAAACTAATAATGATGAAAAATTGTTCTTTTAATGTACGCTGCGGATGGGATACGGTTATTTTCGTGTCGGTTTATCTATCAAAACGGAAACGTGTTGTGTTAGCTAATAAACTACCTCGGAAAGTTTATCTTGTCACTGTTGTGTGGTTTTGTAAAAATGTACTTCGAAAGGTAAAAGTGAGTTTACTTTACCTTGCTGATAAAACATCACGCCGCGATGAGTTCTTTCGATCCTTTCAACAATCAACCTGGGTGTTCTAATTTGCTTTGCGTGATCGTGTGCTGTTCTCATTCCGCCTGGGAATTCTCTCCCTCCTCCTCTCTCTCCCATCCATCAACCAACCCCATCAATCCCTCGATACATCTTTTCACGCATCCATCCATCATGCGGAGAGCATATTTCTTTTACCATTTGTTACCAGTCTAACTCAGGCTAGTCTGCATCCTACTTTGTGTGGATTACCGTAAGAAATTTGTATATAAGCTTAGGGAACTAGGTTTTAAATTAATCCATGTATTTATTTATTTATTATTAGAGGTTTAAAATATCACGTGAATTTCTGTGGTTTATTTTTAGAAAACCTGTGCTGATGGAAGTAGTTGAGTTTAAACCCGGCCACAATAAAATTACTCTCGCTCTCCACTCTTCCTCCCAAAACAAAAAGTGTCAGGAAATCAGAAAGCACCCTTGCATTTGATCAATGACATGGGCCATAAAAGTCATCATAGTCGACTATAGTCGACTATAGTCATTATAGTCCATAGTCCAGTCCATAGTCCAGTCCAGAGTCCAGTCCATAGTTTCCAGGTGGCCTCTGTTCTCAACTGAATTTTTATCCCTCTAGTAAAGCATCTATTTTTTCATCTATTTGTGTATGAATAAATATTATGATCGATAGGAACGTCAGAGACTTGTAACTTTTTAATCACATGGAAAGTGAAGTTGACCCTCGGGTCAATCGGCTATAAAAGTAAATTATATAAACATCTTTTATTCATTGGCTTATTTAACATGATTCACATGCGCCAGTAGAAAGTTCCCAGACCATATCAATTAGGTAATTTCTAGATCATCTTTGATCGAACTGGCGCAGCATATTAGCGCTTGTCCGTTCGCAAGCACACGGATAAATCCCGGGACAGATTCTAAATCTTTCTTTCTAAATCTGTCCTACGCTTTTCATCCATGCTTGATCTACAGATAAACAGGAAGAAGTACATTATGTACTAATATATTGACGGACTAGGACACCAAACTCGAGCGAGGGTTACCAAAAATCTAGGAGGGTTACCATCTTGAAACTTTACACAAAGTTTGCTAATATATTAAGCTTTAAAGGAAAAATACTCTTGATCCCCGCAAAAATCTGTAAACTACAGAAAAAAGTCCATGTCGGTCTGACAATTTTAAGTAAAATAGTATAACTATGGTTCCGGGTAAGGAAAACATCGTTGGAAAATCCAAGTTTTGGATTAAAAAAACGAGTTAGAGATGTTACACAAACAATATTTCGAATTTAATTCAAGTCATAATCATGTTAAAATAAAGGTTCGAGTGCTTGTAAGACAAATATTTAACACTAGAATAAATCTAGGTCTCTTGAGGCTTTTAGACCTTCATTAATTGTTGGTTATACTACTTTACAGAAAAAGGTATATTCCATTATTTACCGGTAATCCAACAACCAACACGGCAATCATACACATATTTTAAATAAATATTTTCTCTGGAACAAATGACAGCTTCGACGCTATTCTTCTCTTGCGAACTCTTTGTCTATGTTTCCAATTAAAGCTCAATATTCAGTGGTAAATCATCGGAAGGGCGCAAAACTCAAGAGTTTTTGGACGAGGTATTTTTCTATGATTTTGATGATTTTCGGTTATTTTCAACAGAACAATGGATTTGTGACGTAACATCCGTCTCCTAGGCTACGATAAAGTAGTTAATAACAAGTTACCTTGGCATCATCAGTGAGTTCATCAGGTTTATTAATAGTGTTTGTTAGTGTTGCACTTGACTGAGTCACTTCATTAAGATTAGTAGCAGTATCGGCCACTTTGTCTAAGATACCAATAATTTTTCCTCTAATCTACAGTCAAGCAATACAAATTAAACAATTTTACAATAAATTCAAAATACGCTTGAAAGTAATCGATAACTGTAATTACCTTTGAAAAGTCCTGAAGGGGAAAGACAATAAAGTAGGTAGGTAGGTGGGTGGGTGGGTAGGTGTGTGTGGTTTGATAGGTAGGTGAGTGGTTGGATAAGTAGGGGGTAGGTGGATAGGTAGATGGTGGGTGGGTAGATAGGTAGGTAAGTAAGTCTAATTTGCACAACCTTCATAAGTACCTTGGTGTTCTCCTGCTTCTCTTTTTCTAGTTCAGCAGGGCTTTTTGTTGGTGGTGGTGTTGCGGCTCCATCTCCTTCCCCTGCTCCACTGTTGACTGACGACGAAGATGAATCTTGGTTTACTTGGCTTAGAATTGACGAGACCACTTGGTTGACCTCACTACTGCTGCCTGATGCAAGAAGATTCTCGACAGTTCCATTTAGCAATTTACCGAGTTCTGCTACGTCTAATTTCTGTTCTCGCACCTTGTTAGGAAAAGAGGAAAATAATTTATTGATTATTGGCTCACTAGAAAATTGCTTGATAGTCAAATCAAAATAGCTTATTTAAAATCAGATTCATTTTGTGGATGTTATTATATCCGTAAGGGGTCACGTTGATGTACTTATAGATTTACAGCCTGGTTCACAAGAGCAACGCAAGCGCAAGTGCAAACGCAAGCAATTTTCACACGTGAAACGCAAACTCAAGTTAAGTAAGATACGCTTGCGCATTAGGGGTCATTTGTTGACGCCAGCGCAAACTCAAGCGCAAATTCATTCCTTGCGTTTGCGTTTGCATTTGTATTTGCGTTTGCGTTAGTGCAGTTCATGCTGACGTAATATTGCTTGCACTTCAATTGCTCGAGTGAACGAGACTTAAGAGAACATTTACTTTTTAGAAGGGGAGTAGGCCGAGGAATCTAGGGGAGGGTTATCAAATATTTGTTAGTAGTAACATTTTTGCTTTCGTGAAAAGAGGTGATGATGAACACTGCCATGTAGGGGAGGAAGTCGTGAGTTTTTAACACTACTTTTGGACGGGGCGCTTTTTTTAACACCAAAAGGGCTTCCTCCGGCCCAGCCCATTTTTCTTAAAAATGAAAGCTCCCTAAGTAAATCGGATACGTGTACTCTAAAATAATTCATGCTTGGTTCTTATTTTCTATACCTGTATGGTGACACAAGTCGATGTATTTATTGCCTTTAGTACATCTGATACGAATACTCTAACAGAAGTCGTGTAGTTCTTATCAGCTCGGCCAGGAGGCATGCTCTCCACTTTGTACTTTGACGTTATTCTGTCTGATGCTAAGATTGTAAATTTTTTACTTTCACAATCTGTAAACAAATAAAAGTGAATATTAAAGATACAAAAATCTTTTATTAGTCAATGTCCTCATAGTTTTCCACCAACCTTGGGCACTTGCATATGTATAAATTAGAGGCTTGTCCACGTCTTCCCATCCAGAACATGTGATTGTGAAAGTAGTATTGAGCGCGACACCAGTCCTAGGCGTGACGTCACAAATACCGTTTCTTGGTTTGGAATTAGCCTTTTTCTGGTAATATGCGTATCCTTCCGTCCCTTTTTCCCCCCGCCTACCCTTACAAATAAACCTATATTCTGCGTCGTCCATTAAAGAATTTGGCATTATTGAAAAGCTACGGGTATTTGCGGGTGTTGTGAGAATGGCTTCCAGTTCTTCCGTGCTAAGCTTGACGTATTTACTTTCTCCAGGATTTTTTTCTTCTTTTTTTTCAACTTCCCACTGATAGTTGACTGAAGTACAGCTGGTACAATAGCATGATAGAGACACTTTACTGGATGGATTAAGCTTTTCTTTACAGTTAAAATGGCATCTGAAAAAAAAAATAATGATGATGAAATAGCTAAATTATTAAATTCTTTTTTTTTTTTGCCCTAGGTTTTCTCTCTCTATTTTATTTTATTTCATTCACATTATTGTACAAAATGCCGTTGATTATCAGGATAAAGCTGAACACACCTGAACATAAATTTTTTATGGTTATTTTACGTACAATATACTAATCTTTACCCCCATTTAAATATATCGGGAACAAAAGTTTTGTTAGATAAATATTAAAATAACAGCTTTTTTTAATAATTAACTGTAAAGAAAATGTGGGTCTATCAAAAATGGATTTGTCTATCATAAACAGGATGGGTCTATCATAGAAGAGATGTCTATCATAGAAGGGACGGGTCTATCATAGAAGGGATGGGTCTATCATAGAAGGGATGGGTCTATCATAGAAGAGATGTCTATCATAGAAGGGACGGGTCTATCATAGAAGGGACGGGTCTATCATAGAAGGGATGGGTCTATCATAGAAGGGACGGGTCTATCATAGAAGGGACGGGTCTATCATAGAAGAGATGGGTCTAGAGTGCACGCCATATATCCGTGAAATAAAACTTAACAAGTATTATCTAATTGCACTGTTATGTACAAACTAGTCGATATCATTGAAGAAGAACAGTGCAAATAACAATTGCAAGGTATACAATGGTCTTTGTCTTTCTTTATGTAGTTTACGCTTGAGTGAATTCTTAGTTATCGAATAACAAAATAGTTGATAACTAAATACTATTACGCGCTAAATGTTTCACGGATATATGGCGTGCACTTTATCATTAAATGGACTGTTCTACCATCAACTGGATAGGTCTATCGTAAATGCGCCTATCACAGTTTAGATAAGTCTATCATAAACTCGATTGGTCTTACTCCAACTGGATAGGTCTATCATAAATAGGATGAGCCCGTCAGACGTGATTGGTCTGGAGTCTATTATCAATTGCATGGGTCTATTAAATGCATTAGTTACTATGGTGTCTTACTCTATTGCCATTGAAGGAGGATCTCCCTGTTTAATTTTCCATCTTTGGTCCTTGTACGCTGTTCGACCATCGTCATGCATAACAAACAGTCTAATATCGTATGTTGTGTTTTCTAACATCTCTCCAGTAAAAACTTTAAAATCATTACAACTGCTAGTATTCAATCTTCCCGGGCCATCTCCAAAGCATCCACCAAGGTCAGGGTTATTGGAATCGTTTCCTTGTAACTCGCGTTTTTTAGGAACGATTGGAAGGTGGCTGCGGTTAATACTTTTAGATAGATTATAGTTATCTCCATCACGCTTGCAAAACCAATAACATCTTAGTTTTTCGTCGTTGGATGCTTTGTGTTCCGTATCGGGATCACGTGAATTTGATGCATCGAGAACTTTGGTTTTATTAAAGCCTACAGCAATCTCTGTACCACCGACTATATCAGCAATGAGATCTGATGGAATAATACGAAGAGGACTGCAGGTTGTTGCAGCTATTCCAGCCACTTCCGTCATGTTCAACGTGAAACATAACCTATACAAACCGTTTTTGAACGTTCTGGGGGGACTATGGAAAGACTCTTTGTTAGTGACAGCGAGGCTTGTCATGTTTATCGGAATATTGTTTGACTTATCGGACGCGTTATATACGTTCCATTTAAAACTGCGTTGCAAAGAGTCGCAATCTATAATGTTCTTGGTCCGGATATCAAAAGATACTGAGCGCTTTATTTTGGTAACAGACGTTAAATTAGGAGATAAGTCAATGATGGAAACCTTCGGTTGTTCACATCGAATTTGGGATAAAACCGCCTTAGATTGAACCTTACACTGCGATACTCTATTCCAACACTCCATCTCTGGGTTATATTCTTTTACAATATTGTATGTGTGGTTTCCATGAAAGACATTTCCTGAAAAACCGAGGGTGAACTCATTACTACAATTAGATGTGTTTGATACAAAATAGTCTGGCTTACTGGAATCTCCATAGCTGATCGAACAGCACCAGTTTGGGCCGACATTTTTTGGTGATGCAGTAAAGATATGGGGGTATCCCTTTGCGTTAGGTCCATCATTGGTCAATTGACCACAATCAATGATGTCATCAATTGTCACGTATACATTGGCTATCTCACTGCTTACGTCATTTTTCACCTCCACTTTCACCTCTTTTTCTCCAATTGTCATGAACTTGTGAGTGATATTATCACAACTAGAGTTCTTGAAGACTTTTTCCGTACCATTACAGTCGAAGCAAAATGAGCAAGTAAGGTTGGACCCATTGACCGTTTTTGTCAGAAACTGAATATCTCTATTTTGACCAAATATACTCCCTTGTGTCCCCCGTCCGTTATATCCCTCACCAATGACATGGGAACTCTTTTTCTGAGGGTGTGTTCCATAAGCCTTAATATTGGACCCCTTAATTTTGTCTTGTAGTTCAACGATGAAAGTCACTTTCCAACAATCAATGGCATTTGAACAATTGACACTCCCGTAGAATTTGCCTTTAAATGGATAGTAATGCTTGGTTGTCAGTCTTTGCGTATTGTAAGACATTGGTAACGCAACCGATGTGTCTTTATCGCCATACGCGAACACGCAATGTATAGGACTACTGGGCCGTGGCATAGTAGGTGTAACGGTGATGTTAACCAATCCATTCGGGATACCTTGAGGTGAATTCGAGGTGACTGCCAATCCAGTGAATGGATCTTGTGCGACGATGTGGCACTTGAACACCTCGTGACCATTTAGATTAGAAGGCTTTGCCGTTAATGTGTAATTCCCTGCTTTGCTGTACGAATGGTTTGAGCGCATGCCATTTTTATTAAAATCTCCAAGGCTTGATTGAGAGGAGTTGAAACCATCACCATAATCCCAAATGTTTTTAACATTAGTACCATTGACAAGAGTTAATACCATGAACAGGGTTTGGTTAACCTTGATGTAGAATGGAGCACTGCACGCATTATCTTGAACATTAGCAGCAGCACCTTTACTGACTACCACCTTTGAGCCGATGACAGGAGTTTCAACATGGACATCGATCTGTGATGAATTGCAACCAACACAATTACAAACGGTTAAGTTTGCGATATAGTCACCGTGTCTAGTATAGTTATGGGTAAATGTGCCATTTTTATCGGTGCCATTTTTATCGGTGCATACCCCATCTCCATAGCAAATTGAAATTCGTAAATCACTTCCTTCGTTAACTTTATACGGTATACATGATGGCTGTCCAACTCCTGATGGCTTTACTGGACCTACTTCTATACCTCCAACAGTGTCTTTTACTTGTATGTATTTACAGCTATAGAGTCCAGTGCTCACGTTATTATACACTACGACTGTTGCGTTATAAATGCCTGCTTTAGAAGGTGTATAGATAAGATACGGTTGGCCATTCGTCTTGAAAGTCATGTTGTTGATTGTCCAAGCGTAGTTCAACATATCACCATGTTGCGTGTTGGCTGTGATGTTCACGCTTTTGTTTGTTGCCATGCAGTAAGGAGCGTTCATAGTTACGTTGGCAACTTTCTCTTGTATAGTAATTGATCCTTGTATCGATTCACACCCAAGTTTATTACAAGCAGTAATGTTAACCGTGTAAACACCCGCTTTTGAATACGTAGTGTTTAAAGTGCCCACAAAAATTGCTCCAGATACTTTAGAGTCATTCAATAGCCTAACACCAGATTCATCTCCTGTGTTGATCGAGAAGTAAATCTTCGAGCCATTTTTAAGGCTCCAGCTAATCCTTGTCGACTCTCTTTCAGCACTGGTCGGTAGTCCATGTTGTGTGAACTCTAAGCCACTGATCTCGTCCTGACATTCCATAGAACATACAGTGTAGCTCACGCTGACTTTATTACGTGCAAACACGGCGATAGAGTGAACACCACTAATTTTACAGGTATACATAGTCCATGGTGTAGATGTGGTAATGTTAGTATCGTTAAAGATCAAGGTATATGTAACATTGGTACCTGCATGGGGAATTAACGACACATTCGAAGCTTTAAGTGTTGGATGTGCTGCTGGAACCGAGCTGAAACTGACATTAGATATAATGTCTTGTACGTGTATGAGGTTTGTATCACGTTGACCGCCAGAAAATACCGCCTTCGCTTCGTATGTGCCTTCTGAGGTATATGTATAAGAAGCAGTCACTATCCTACGTGCAATAAACTTTAACTGAACGTTTGGAATGGTGTCCTTTACCTACAGAGAACAACAAGATAGTTTAGAGATAGAATGTGTTGCACTTGTGTTTATATGTTACAATGCTTATAATTATTGTATTTTTGGTTTTCACGTGACGTCACAGCCGCGATGTTGGTGCACAACTAAAAAAAGATTTCTCATTAGCCTCTATTGTTACACCAACATGACTGCCATTTCTTTGTTATCTTATTCCCAAAGAAATGGTTGAAAACCCAACTACTCTTAAAACTTTATAAGTAGAGAAAGGCAGTTAAACCATGTGGGATAGGCTGAATATAACGTATAAGGAAGCGTAATAAGTAAATTACGAGTCCTAAACGTGAACTGGCTTTCTCTATTAAATGACTAGAAGTTTTCAAAGGCCTTAGTGCAGTATTCTTCTGTCATTGATACGTTTAGGGTTCGTAATTTACCTATTACGCTATACCTATACGTTTTTTTGAGCCCATTCCATATGGCTCAGTTGCCTACTTCTTCTTATGTGATACGTTTTGGTGGGATCCAGCCAGTTCTCTAGATGCACCATGCTGATGAGGCCCAACAGGCCGAAACAGCTATCCACGGTTTCTAGTTAAACTGGCTTACTATCTTATACGATCAGAAGTTGTCAAAGGTCTTATTGCAGTCTTCTTCTGTCATTGATACGTTTAGGGCTCGTAATTTACCTATTACGCTAAACCCACATGGCTTAATTGCCTCCTTCTTCTTAAGTGTTATTTAGTAACTTACTTGTGGTCCATTAGCTTGCGGTGGTGAATGCAATCCCACAAAGGTACCATTATTTGTATTCGCTGCATTAATAGCAGACAATGGATAGAAAAGAGCACTTTGATAAGCATAGCTCGTCGCTATTACGGCAGCTGAAGGATAAGAAGATATAGAGACAGCAAAGAAATCACATTCTGAAACATCAACTGTATTATTTAATGGTATTAGGTTTCTTTCTCCAGAGTTCACCCAAACTATCAAATTAGTCTTGGACTTATAATTAACGTTTGATGAAGAAACGGTTGGTTGATGGATCGAACTTGAAGGGCCGCCGCTATTTCGCAAGCAACTTTCAGAAGACATGCTAAGGGTTGAACCACTCGTGCAGTTAATTATTTCCGGCTCACATATGGTGTTGTATCCAATGCAAGCTTTTTGAGAGGGACAAAACCGCTGACTAGAATCTTCACACAGCACATTCAAACACTGCAAGAAAAAAAGATTTACGTTATGTGTTGTTTACTAGATGTGATGTATTGTTACAAAATGTGATGTTGATTAGAATGATATAATCAGAATCATAACATTACGCCCTCTCTCCTAAAGTGAAATCGACATTAATTCACAGAGAATTTAGAGGTATTATTTACCTTAATCTCGAGATAGCCTTCATTGACAACATCTAATTGAAAACCTACTAAAGTTTTTTGGCTATGATGACCCACATGTGGTAATATGTACATTCCTGGAGTGGTTAGATTAGCAGGTGGTAACTGTGCCATGTATTCTGGCCCAAAACTTACTAGCATTGAATCTAAAGAGAATCAGTCAAAGAAATATGCCGTAAATTAAAGAAAATGTTTGACAACATCAAGACTCATAATAATATCTTTCTCACCTGGAAGAGGTAGGGTATTTGATGTGCTGCCCGAGTACCACGTGACTTGTATGTCAACATCAGATCCTTGGGTGAAAGAAGTATTGCATTTGAATGGGCTGTTGGTTGGAACATACTGAGGACACGAGAATAAGAATCCTTTTGCCGGAAGAAAAGACTCCACGCTATTTGGACATTCAATAATAAGACGTTGACCAGTCTCGTTATTTTTAAGAACTGCCTTTGCATTTGTAGTGAAATTTTCGACGACAACAAAAGCATGTTTAAATGTCGAAGAATGCTTTTCGTTTTGACTACCATCACCTATTTCCAAACAGAATTTTTCTGGTTCGTAAAAAGGTTTATGAACTTGAACAGTTGCTGTAAATGGAGTTAAAGCTTCTTGTGTTGTAGGGATGTTGTTACAAACGATACTGGCTGTCGAAGTGATGGTATTTAACACAGACACACTAGAGCCCTCTCCACCGCATTTCCGCTCCGCATTCCCAGTACAAGGAACAGTGCACAGGTCATTTGCAACCGGTACAAAACTAGACGTCGAATTAACACACGTACAGGAGCTTCCTTTGTATAACACGGCCTTTGTGAAGTATGCCTTCCCGCAACTTTCTCGGCAAACACTAGGGCTTAGTACCTCTGGATTAATGTCCCCCGTGTAGTAAAGAAAATTGGAGCTTGCAGAACTATCCTTGTAGCACGAATCAGTGAAGCTAGACATTCCTGAATAAAACAGAGTTATATCAATATAATCATTATTTATATCACTCTATAATTGGTCAAATAGTTTTTCAAACTTACCAGTGCCTTTCAAAAGTGCAGTTACTGACTCTGACGTCATAATACGTTCAAATATAACAAGGTCGTTAATAGAGCCTTGGAAGTATTTTGCATTTTCATTGTTAGGTCGACCTAGAATTAGATGATTGGATTCATCTGCAGGACTTATCGTCATTTCTCCCAGACAGTTTCTCTCGACAGAAATAGATGAAGTTATAAAAACTACCGTCAGACCAAGGTCTCTTGACCATGTGAATCCTAACTGCAAATATCCTAAAGCAGCGTAAGACTTCTCAATTAGCCATCGTCTTTCTGAATCTCGAACCTCGACTCGCACAGTGGTAGAGTTTGGAAAATAGATAGCAAAACCTCTAGTGTGCTGCCCACCAGACGAAATCAAATACCGTTCACCAGAGCCTTGTCGATTGAACTTTAACATCACTGTTGAATACAGTAAATAAATAGTATTTAAACGTGTTTTTTTAAAGCAATGATATTAGTTAATTTAT
>JANTNT010221713.1:1336-13843 GCA_024752375.1 Entacmaea quadricolor
TTTTCTCTCTCGTCAACAGCTAGTTCAACACAGAAAATTAACAAATTCAAATCGAAAACCGAAAGTAAGTAGGATTGTAAGTCTTGTAACTATTATGACCAGAAAAAAAGGAGCAGGCACGAAGCTCGAGGTCACTGAACTCCTTGAGGGTAGGGGCATCTCCCTATAGGTCGTAACCGATCAGCGCTTCTAGAGCCGGATCAGAACAGGGTAGAGTTAGTGCGTTTTGAGCAAAATCAATCCAGGTAAACGAGAGAAGAAACCGTTGATTGAGATAAAGACAGAAATCAGGGTTTTTTAAAGTTTTAGTTAATTTTCGTTAAACTGGAGCCCCTGGTCTCTTGGCCACAACTGATAGAAAGTGTATCCATCCCCGGATACCCAGGACGTCAGGAGAGGGAAGGAAGTGGCCGGAAAGATAGGAGAGGTGGAGATAGGGGAGGAGGTGGAGATAGGGGATGGGGTGGAGATAGGGGAGGGGTAGAGATAGGGAGGAGGTGCTAGGTGCAGATAGGGAAGGAGGTGGAGAGACACCCTTGATACTCCAGGATGCACATGACACATATACTGCCATTTTGATCAAATACTTACCCACTATCTCCACGGGACAACTTTATAAAAATTATTACTAGAATCAAAAAGCCAACAAAAGTCGGATTAGAGCTAGAGCCGTGCCACCGCAATAATTGCGTTAAAGTTACCTTTCAAATCGAAACTTTTTCATGTAGTAACTTTTCTTCTCAACTTTTTCTTCAAGATTCGTCTCCTTTTTTCTGGACCTCCGATGCTAAGAAACTGAGTATTATGGTCATCGCGCAAAGCGCGGTCCTCTTGATTTTGGTGCTGGTCATATTAACCTTGTGCAGCACCTATCGACGCATGAAAGTAAAGATGCGAAGAATGAAAGAAAATCAAAATAAAGGTGAGTTTATGAGGATTGTATCAAAACATTTATTCCATCCATGATTTTGTCTTCTTCCCTATTAGAAGAGTCTTGCCTTTCCCCAGCGGTAGGAGGGAGCATAAATGAGACTCTCTTTCCTTTTCTCTTCCTCTTACCGCAGTGGTAAGGTCTTCTTAGCAAAGTCCTTTTGTTTCTTTTTCACTTCACAACCATTTTACTGTCTCTTTAGATAATAAAACAAACCTCGGCGAAAGCAGCGTCCAAGGCACAGACTCCTCACCAGTAGAGGTTCTTCCTTCCATTGAAGAACCAGAGCGCCACGAAAGCGTTAAATACGAGGTACCATATGCCCATCATCAAACAATGGCTGTCCAAATTAGGAAACTGGTAGACAAAGGGAGCTCAACAGCCAATGAAACTCCTGTAAATGAAAATCACGTGAACAACCAGGAAACACCCTTCGAGTCTCCTGTTTCTTTGGAAGACGACGACTATGTCAAACCACGAACAATCGAGTCCATTATTGAATCTATTCCAAACCATAAGGATACCAAAAGCCTTCCATTTGAAGATGAACAAGCCAATAACAACCAGGAATATAAAATTCCAAGGAATGCAACAAAAAGAGCCGGACTGATGAGAAAAGATTCTTCGTTTGACGACGGCCGCAAAAGCACGTTGAAGGATAGAGATGATTATATTATTTTAATGAATACAGCTGGATGTACGATACGAAGAAGCCACAGTTTGAATAATCTACTAGGTGACAATGGCGTTGTAGAGGGAGAAAGGAACCAGTACGACGTGCCAAGGAATGCACGTTCTGCTGACACTCTCTCGGGAAGAACAACAAAATCAAAGATTAAACTTTTCCAGGAGAAGCTCAAAAGTGACAAGACCAAACAACTCGCGCCTGCAGCTAATAGAAAATTCACTCAGAAAGACTCTGCGAAGAAAAAATGGTGAATAATATATTGGTTATAAGACTCCAAGAAAGACTTAAACTAGCTGAACATCAAAGTAATAGTTCACGAGCTAGGCTCCTTATAGGTTCGGTGCTTCGACTCGGGGGTCCGTTAATGACCCTTACATAAGAATCACAAAGGTACACAGCTATAGTTTAACTTCTTGTTCATTGTAGACCACGTGTTAAGAAAAGGAACGCGAATTACTTTAGATAGGGTTAATGTCAAAAACGTACCCAGGGCACCAGAGGTTCTTGTTCGCCGTTAGGGACTGAGAGCGACGTATTGTCAGATATGTGATCGTCAGAGCGAGAAAAACAGCCTCTGGAACCCTGGGTATCAAAAACGTTACCGGTTCAACTTAAGACTAAAAGTACTGTCACGTGATCAACGTACAACTGGCTTTCTCTCCAATCGACAAAACGTTTGATATTGTTAAATCATGAACATTTTAAAATACTTTATTCATATAATCTGGGATTTGTGACTATTTTCACGTGACATTCTTTTAGTATACGTATTGTATATACTTAGCCAACCTTTTTGGCAAAGATTGTACTGCTTCTGCATTTCTACGAGCATCGAGCCCCACTACTACAAAGATCCAGTAGAAAAAGTTAATGATGTAAGCAATCTTGCCAAGACAGACAAAAGTTATGGCGGTGTCAGCTCCTTTAGTCACGAGCCCCTGGCTTCTGGGGTCGTGAGAACTAAGTAATCACTCCCTGCTTGTATGTACATTGTAATTCATGAATGTTGCCTTTCGTGAAATGTAGACCTAGTTCTTTTTTCACTCTTAACTTACAACCTTTTTGACATAGGTGTTACATACGTCGTGCGTGTATGTATATTAAAGGCGGGTACTCGCGAGATGATTTAGCGTAGGCGCAAGGCAATGTTACACGGAACAATACACGCATCACGAATTTCGCGATTACAGTCTGTGCGCATGCTCACAATCAGAAAAAGTGGGCACCAAGTGTTGTTTATGCCGCCGTATTGGATATTTTTTCCATCTGGTAATCTTAAATATTTTAAAATATTCTTAAATATTAATATTTAAGAATACTAAATGAAATATTAGATGAAAAAACTCCAATATGGTGGCATAAACAACACTTGGTGCCCACTTTTTCTGATTGTGAGCATGCACACAGACTGTAATCGCGAAATTCGTGATGCGTGTATTGCTCCGTGTAACATTGCGTGTACTATGCCTGCAACCCACAAAATTATTGCGAGACGAGTTGCGCGTGCAATATCCCCTCTTTGCAACTCGCAACTCAACGAAAAATTGCGTTGCGAGTTGCACGAAAAGCAGAACAGCCGTCCATTTTTCAGAACGTTTCAAGAAAAATTGCTACGTGTGATGTCAAGCCCAACTTGCAACTTGTTTTTTTTTTATTCGCCATCGCTGCATTGGAAGTTGCGAGAAAAATCGCCTCGTGTGACATGGACCTAGAGGCAATTTCGTATGGATATGATGTGCCATGACTAACCGTGCATTTGGTGTTCGCTGCGATATTATTTAAGCTCTATCCCATGCACGTATGCCTTCAGCCCGCCTTTTCACAACCCTCAACAGCTGACTGATCTATTGAGTTTTACATATGTAGGTAATGCGAATTTTATAAGGCTTTATGCAAAATTTGATCTCTTTGTAAATAAAACAATACCGCCTGGGTATTCACTTGTTTCCCGTTGAATAGAAAGTATGCATAATGATTCGATCAAGGCGCACTGACTGTTCATAGCATCTAACACAATCACTAACATCACCGACTCTTCTTGAGCAAAAAAGGTGTTAAAACGATGGCAAAACAACTCAACGACAAGCAAATAGAAGAGGTATCGGATGGGTTTAGCTTGTATGATACAATTGGTGACGGTAGAGTGGAATCCCATCTTCTTGGTGAGGTCTTAAGAGCGCTCGGACAAAACCCAACCAACACTGAAGTTGCTAAAGTCATCAAACAACTGGATCCTCAAGGAAACAGGCGTGTATCAATCGATGAATTTCTCCCTGTATATCAGTCTATGAAAGCCAAGACTAGGCCATTTGGTGCAGAAGACTTCATCGATAGCCTCAGGGTGTTCGATAATGATGGTTCTGGAATGATAAGTGCAGGAGAACTGAGGCATGTCTTGACGAGTATCGGGGAAAAGTTAAGTGATGAAGAGGTCGATGCACTCTTTCAGACCATAGAGTACAATCAGGGACAAGTAAACTACGAAGATTTTATTAAGTCTGTGCTGAACTCGTAAATAAATGCAAGAATTCTGAACGGAAAACTTTAAATTTGAGACAGCCTACGATGCAACTCTGCTTGACTCAATATTCTTAGCATACCTGTTGTTTACTGTTGTGCTATTAATCAAAACCGATTTAAATTTCGCGTAGTCATTTTTGATCAACCAATGTTGATCAAAGATTTTATTTTTTATTGATATAACAATCTAGTATTTCCAATCAAAAGCATTAAAAATATAGAGTTCCAGATTTGTTTGTCAGTCTTAGATGTTTGTATAAATATTAAAATATTGTGTAAATGTTGACAAGAATGATAAGACGTTTCTTTTCCCTTTTTTTCGCTTTGTTCTCAGATCAGAGTGTTGATTATAATAGAATCAATTCAGTGAATGCCTGAACAATTGCCTAGATCTGTTTTTTTTTTTAAAGATGCTTTCAAAAGCTGCCTGACTTTGGATCGCATGATACATAGCTACATTTTACAGCATTCTAAGTATATTATTCAAAGAACAACAAGAGCTAGGACATGAAGATTTTAAGAAGTCCCTTAAATTTCTGAAAGATATATAATAGAGGGAGCCTTTTTATTTTAGGGATGGCTAATTGAAATTTTTATTATATTACCATGCTGTTGAGTAGCTGTTTTTACGGTTGTTTGCAAATGAGATGAGATGTTTTTGAATCATTTAAGCGAAGCTATCAGCTCATTTGCATCTCATTTGCATACAACCTTAATAACAGCTAAACACCTTTCTCACATTAGAATGAATCTTTACTAAGAAGCCACAAAAAGGTTTAGAGAAGTCTACTGAGAAGTCTAACCTGATAGCCAAACGTCTCTTTCTCTCTCCACCGGGGAAAGGTTAGACTGTGCTCAGTTTAGAATTCAGACTTCTTTGAAAAAAGAGCAATAAATTTGATGTTATTTCCTTTTTCTCCACTATGTTAAAGAAGTAGACTGATATAGTTATTAATCAATTTTACTGAATCCCTAAAAGATAAAAAAATTGCAAAAAGTTTAAAAGAAATTTTAGTGCAAAACTTCCTGTACCACTACCTCACGTTTAATCAATTGTATCATGATTGCGAGGCAGGGCTAGGCGACTAAGCTCATCAGAGAAAGAACGATTTTAACGCTAAATGTTCGAGTTCTAAAAAATATTTGACGCTATAAATAAATACAAAATGCAGAGTTAAGGACGTGATTCACCAGGTGAGAAAGTTTAGTAACATTTTAAAGGAGTTTTACTGTCAAAATCTTGACGTAAAGTGCTGTGATCGCGATTGGAAACGACTTTAAAATGTTTGACTTTGAAATGTTTTTTTTTCCTCAATGTGTTTGACAGATTGTACAAAAAGAGTTAAGTTAAGCTAAAATGAGAGTGTAAATTACAAAAAATATAGATGTTTCTGAAGAAACTTTTTTTCCAAAACACAATTCACTTTGCTTCAGAACTCGCAAGTGAACGATTCAGTTAAATTATAGTTAAATTATCTAGTTGTTATGCAACACTAAACTATTCAAATTTAAGCTTACGTCCATGTAACATCGTTAAGTTATTCAGAACTAAGCTTATATGATAACTTGAAATGGTCTTTTCCTACATTCAAAGATATAAACACCGATGTATTAAAAGGACCACTTGAAAGGCATTTCTGAATCCAACCATATCCCTCGATCACCCCCCAAAAATCTTCCATTTTAAAGTAATATATAAAATAGAGAATCTGTACTTTATACAGTAGTTAATGTGAAAAATCCCTTATCCCCTGGGCAACCCTTGGGCATTTGATTGCCTTCCTTGCCCAGGGAGTCAAGCATTTGACTATGAAATGAATAAGACTGATAATTTGAACACTTTGGGGGGAGGTTATTGAAAAATTAAAATGCCAGGGTGTTCCCCAAAGGAAGGTTGAGATTGTTTTGCATTGACTGGTGCATTATTGTTATTGCCAACTATCAATTTCAACTTGAACCAATTATCACTTATTTCCAGCAATAGATCAAACACCAGAAAGAGTGTTTGATCTATTACATCTCAAATTCATGAATAATTAATGAGGACAAAACAAAGAAAATCAGTACCGTGATGGTGTCTTGATACAGTGATCAAACACTTGCATAAAATTAGCCAACTTTAGCTTTAAATTTCTCCACAAATTATTTATAAATTTTTGATGCTTTATCTGCTTCACCTCGTTTCTTCAACTGCTTCTCGGTGTCTTGATACAGTGATCAAACACTCTTTCTCGTATTTGATCTATTACATCAAGACACTTTCACCATAGTGATTTTCTTTGAATTTGAGAATTATTATTCTATCTTGCACTGACGATGGCAGTAGTAACTGCTGAAACATGTCTGCTAAACTAAAGTGTTGTGTTTTTTTTAAATTATCATATTTCTGCTTTCAAGATCCAACTTGAACCATATTTTTAATTGGAGAAAAATTATATTTAATGTTTTTTCCACATAACCAGCTGTAATTAATGCTTTATAAAATAATGGCTATTAATTTCACTAAATTTAATCCTTTAGATATTGGTGGCTGAATGTGTTAGTAATGGAAGGGGATGAAAACTCTGACGATATTGTAGAAGTGCATATCAATTTAAATGGACAAGGTTTTGCTGATAACGTGGAAGGCAATGAGCATGGAGTCGAAAACAGTCCTAAAGAACCAGTCAGTGAAGACAATCAAGGACAATCTCTCCATTCAGACATCAATTTACATTCATTACCAAGTATGCATGTTCATATTCTCCATGAATCACCTCATGTCAACAGTACTGAAGAACTGAACTCACCCAATGACCTTGAAAACCAGTCTACTGTGTGTGGTGCAAGTGACACAACTTGTACCTCTGCCATCCTGCTGTCAGAGACCATTTCAATGAGCTCAGCAGGCATAAATGTCATCCCACATACTGTAGTTCTGACAACTCCTGTATTGTCAAGCTTATGTTCAAGTCAAACAAGCACTATCGATGGCATTGAAGACCAACATGAAAGTCTACTTATTCCCAAGAATGAGTCTGAAGAATTGATGATGACAAAACAAGAGCAAACTCAAGAACTTGATGATTCTTGTATTGGGGTCAGTATTTACAGTATAAAGTAAGGGACTGGTCATTATTTACTTGGGAAGGCAGTGCATTTTGATTTTCACTTGCACAAAATTTCTGGACCCCTCTCCCAAAAGTGCCCTTTGTCTCTCCTGGCTCCATCCTTTGAGAAGCATAAAAAATGCTGCCCCCCTCTATTTGCACCAGACCCTCTCTGGTAAATAATGATCAGTCCATAATAAGTTATTGCTGCATTAGATTTATGATTTTAATTAAATAAGGAAATAAACTTCTATTACATCTCAAAGTGGGAATCTGGTAAGCCTCCATTACCTTACAGCCCATATCCAAATGGTATGGCCACTTCTACCTTATTGGTACTTAATTTTGTGATTTTGGTGAGACAGTGTTTTGTGGGGTTTTATTTTTGCGATTTCAATAGTCAAATATGAAAAAGGGCATTAAATTTTGCAATTCAAGTGTTCTCAACTTCATTTTATTTTTCAAAAAGTCTGAACTTTTTAAAATTTCTAGATAAACTGAAACAAGCAAAATGCACATATTTAAAAATTAACTTTTAAGTGTAATATAATGTGGATATACATTGTAGAAAATTAATATATTCTAAGGGATTTGTACGAATCTAGTGATTCAGAGGAAGATGACAGCTAGATTCTCTACCCCAAATGTGAAATCTTTGCAAATTAATGTTATTTTACAACATAAGATATAAATTGAACTTACCAGTAAAACCAGTGAACAATTTGTGTATTTATCAATACATATTCTGTATATCTGGTTGTTATTGCAAGTTAACCATTTTTTGTTTGAATTTTCTATATTAGTATTAATTTTGCCTGTTTAAATTTCATGAGGATTTTTTCACAGGTTGTGAAAAATGCAAAATTAAGTACCAATAAGGTTATTTATATTTACATACTTTTTGCATCAGATTTTGGATGTGAAAGATGAACATTCCAGTATGGAACAAATTACTTATTTAAATTCACACTGGAATTTGAATGTTTGCCAGCCAAAATACTGTGCCAGTTGAGAATATCCACAATACATTAAAAGTGGTAGCACTTTTCAGATAATTCTTCACTGGGTAATACTGACTAAAAGCACCACAAAACATCTGTTGCCCAACAGTTGGGTGATAGTCGACCAACTGTTGGTCGACAGATGTTTTTTTGGTGCTTTTAGTCAGTATTACCTCTTCACTGTGCCCATTTTGTTTAAACTAAGTCGGTGAAAATAAGTGTAAAAATTTGAAATGGAAGGATTTCTAAATTTTTAAATTCTTAGTTAATTAATTATGCCTCATGCATTCTCTTTAAAAATGCTTGCAAGAGGCTCATCTCGTATTATTTTTGAATGGGGCAACATGGAGGCAAATTGAACATTTCCATTACAGTTAAAATGGGCCCATTTTAAATTACGTTTCTTTATGCCTTTAGCTAACAGCCTCTGCCACTGGAATCACAAATAGTGTCAACGACAAGTTAAACACGACAACTGCAGCAGAAGGTATTGTAGTTACAGCACATCAAACCAGCATGTGCTACCTGCGACAAATCTTTGACCATGAACAAGTAACTTCCCAGGGTCAAATGCCAACTCTCGCTCATGGTGTTACATCTCACGACCTGCCTGAGCTACAACAATGCAAGTGGCAGGGCTGCTGCCAGCACTTCTTGTCTTTAGAAGACCTGGTTCGTCATGTTAATGAATATCACATAAGAACAGACAAACATTCCGAGTTCTGTTGTCACTGGCATGGCTGTAGCCGGAATGGAAAAGGCTTTAATGCCAGGTACAAAATGCTTATTCACATGCGTACTCATACTGGAGAAAAGCCCCATAAGTGTCATCATGAAGATTGTGGCAAGTCCTTTTCTCGACTCGAGAACTTGAAAATCCACCAGCGGTCACATACTGGTGAGCGGCCTTATATTTGTCCTATAGAAGGCTGCGACAAGAGATACTCTAATTCTAGTGACCGATTTAAACATACAAGAACACATTACGAAAGGAAACCCTACCATTGCAGGATTGAAGGGTGTGAAAAATGCTATACAGATCCCAGTTCTTTGCGCAAACATCTGAAGACTCATCATGGTCAGGATGTTAATATTGAAGAGCATGAATAATGATCAACAATTAACTTATTGTAGAAATATTTTATATTATTACTATTATTATTGAATCTGGACAAAGTATGCTTTTCATTAACCCATGTAAGAAAATGCCTTTCAGGAGAGGTAGATGTTTTTGGAAAAATTTTGAAAAGTGTACTTCATTTTGTTTTGTGACACAATACCCTGAGATAATAGAAAAAATGAAAATGTTTATCAATAAGATCTTTGACCAGATTATTAAATAGGAAAAAAATCAAAAAATATTATGCCAACAATCATATTTGATAGTTGTGGAGTATCTTTTAGAAATTAAAATAAGTGTAGCAAAATAATGATTCAATGTAAGTGCCAAATTTTAGAGAAATTGCATTGAACATTTTTTAACAAGTTGTATATATACTTTTCTGAGTTTCACTGATTCTGATAAAACCTGATGCAAAACTCTCTTATGGCCTGTGTGAAGATTTACCATGAACTTAAGAATTTGGTGTCAAGTTAACTGTGACACACCATACCATGAATAGTAGCATGAAACTTTTTTTTACTGCCAAAAACTGCTGCTCATAGCCAATTAGTTAATAGTGGGTCAAGAAATCTGTGGTATTTGTAACAGAGCATCAAAACTGTTTTTATACAAGAGATATTTCAATTTCCCTTACTCATTGGAGTCCACAGTTCGACTCCTCCAGAATCCTTCGAGTCATCTTTGAAAATGTGCATTGGGATTTTGGCAGCTTCAAGAATATTAAGTAGCAAACCATTAACTTTCTGGACTCTAGTTGGAGTCAAAATGACTCCTAATAAATTTTTAGTCAAATTTTTTTAGCATATTTCTAATCCCTGTATATGTAAGATATAAAAGAAAGACACGTTGGACAATGTTCACCATACATTTTTTGTTGGCTTCTTTTTTGAAACATCATCCACAATTGCCACTGTGGAGGTCCTTGGGAGTGATTACAAAATATATAGTTTGGTATTTAAGGTTTGACATGTTTGCATCAGTTTTGAAGAATTAAATTTCTATCTCTAACTAATACCAACTTTGAAAAGTTTCCTAAATATGTATGTCTGTAACTGATGACTGTTTTCAAAGTTTGTTGGCATATCAATCCCACAAGGCTTGGCCAAATCTATTTTTAGAAACCTTGAAAAACTCTAAACTTTTTCCTAAATCATATTTACATGCAATAAAGGAAGAAGAACACGAAAAGAAACAATCTTTAGAAGCTTTCTTGACCAGGTTGCACTATCCTCTTATACATCAGAATATTGCATTTAATTTTTGTGCCCCAAGGGTTGAGGATGTCAGTTTTTTCTTTCAACCTCCAAGATTTCCCCTCCACTCTTATGCACTAGTCAAAGTAAAGTGTGGGGCATAGGATCATGTGCACTCTAGGTGGGAATAAAGTGAAGATAACTTGAATTTTTATTTTAACTCACGGGTGGGGGATTTGGTGTTCATTCTTGCTCCAATGTGGGGTATTTACCAACATTTGTATAGCCCAATGGGAGTTTGCAGGTATTGTTTGACAATTTAAATATTCTATCCATGACATCAAAAATGCTATACCGGTATTTGAAAAGAGAAGACCAAAATTAGTAAAAGTGGAAAGCTTGGAGCAATTTTGATGAATAGTGCTGAAGTTACAAGCAACGAAAGTTGGCCTTTTTTATAAGGAAATGTATGTTGGTAGGCATCTCCTTGTCTACCAGATGATTTTGACATTTCTTTGTAGAAAATTACAAATTAAAGCACTTGTAACTTCAGCACTGTTCATTAAAATTGCTTCAAATTTTCCAATTTTACTAATTTTGGTCTTTTCTTTTCAAATATAACATTTTTTATGTCATGGAGTGAATATTTAAATTGTCACACAATACCTGCATACACGCCATCATCAAATGCCTCACTAATCCCCACCCTGTCCTAGGTTGGGAGTTTACTTTAACTAGTGCATTAAACCCCTTGATGTTGGTAAATTTGACCTCCCAGGTTTCCACATTTCCATTGTGTATTTTAATTATCCCTAATGAATTTTCATTTTCTTCTCCCTAAAGCCTGGTTTCCATATGATCGCCACGATCGCTAGAAACGTGTTTCGGCGATCACAGCAATCATATGGAAACACAACTCCAACAATCGCAGCGATCGTAGTGATTATATGGAAACAATGTGGTTGCTCGATTGCTGGGATCACCAAACTTTTTTGGGTGATCCTGGTGATCATAAGGAAACCAGGCTTTACCCCCAGGATTTCAAGTAACTTTTTACCTTATATCACTGGGTTGCCTACCTAAGGTTTGAACAAACATTGTGACTGGATGAGGAAACAGATAATAGAGCAAAACAAAACAAGCCATGCAAAACAAAGACAAAATATTGTCCTTTTATATATGGCTGATTCTATTGTCTTGCTCTATTATTCTTTCTTCATCCAATAACGTTTGTTCAGACTGATGGATTACCCATATCCTCAGAATTTCAATCATTACCCCCATAATTTCCTGGGGTCCTCAACCAGGGAGTACATAAATTAAATGCATTGTCCAATTAAGTATTATTTATAAGAATAAAGGATAAAATTAGACATCCTCAGCACCCCTCTCCCCCAATACAAAAATTAAGTATAATGGCCCAAATGTTGAAAAAATTATTCACATATTTTAACACTTAGTAATATTATTGATATTGTATAACTTGGCACTGAACATGTATATTATAATTTTATTTTTTAGTAGGTACCAGTAACAATTATTTATCTCATCAAACTGTGTATGTGTGTGTTTACAATATTTTTACACTTGTTAAATTTTTCTGAGCAATAAAACCTAAGCTAGCCACAATTTTATGATAAATACTCGAAAATAAAGTCATGGATATATTAAAACTTTTAAGTTAATATATGCTCTTGAATCTTTTATACATAATAATTATTCAATGATGGAATGAAGAAATTTAAAGTGACTGTTTGAGAGTCATTTTTGAGATATATTAAGATGAAAGTGACCAAGGCAGAAGAAGTAGGCAATTAAGCCATGCGATGGGCTCAAAAAAACATAGGTATAGCATAATAGGTAAATTACAAGCCCTAAATGTATCAATGACAGAAGAAGACTGCACTAAGGCCTTTGAGAGCTTCTAGTCACTTAATAGAGAAAGCCAGTTCAACTAGAAAC
>JANTNT010221824.1:0-26526 GCA_024752375.1 Entacmaea quadricolor
TGAATGAATGAATGAATGAATGAATGAATGAATGAATGAATGAATGAATGAATGAATGAATGAATGAATGAATAGTGAACGTAGGTGTTATTTTTCCCTAATTTTACTCAGCTGAAACCGCTTAAACTGTTGGAATAAAACACTCGTTCGTGGAATCCGAAATTTATAGAAAATAAAATTCATTTTGTACAACATTTTATACATTCAACAGGAATTGTATATAAAATGTGCAAAACTAAAGTAGGTACATAAGGATTTACGTTGGGGTTTTCTCTTCTTGATATCGTTACGGGAGCTTATAACAGCAGAAGCCAGACTATTCTAATAGAACAAAAGAAGCGTATATAAATTTATATATAATATCTATTCACTGGTGTGTTATTTTTCAGCCCAGACTTAACTCATTTCTGAAAGAACTCCTGCCTAGTTCTAAAGCATGCTTTGACTTTTACAACAGGACAGATCCTGAAGAGGGAAAAGGAATAAGAGAGCAGTGTATGTACATCTCAGTGCCAGGTCAAATTACAAAACCGTCAATCACAAATCTAAATTCTTAGACATTTTTTCTTCACGAGATAAAAAAAAAATGTTCAAATCCTGTAAAAACATATGTCGTTGTATTTGTGATGAAGATCTGTTGGTTTTAGCGGGGACTCATTAGTCATTTGGGTCGCAATAGGACTTACTGGACAAATATTTAGAACAGGTGGACTTTGCAATAATGAAACGGCTCAAAATGACTGACATAACACTACAACTTTTCACACTTAAAAAAACACCAATAAAATATATTAGATTTGTCCCCAAAACTGACAAGACACACCTCAGAATGGAGATCCAAGAAGGTGAAAACGGAACAAGTGATGGGGAACACGGCGAGGTCTTAAACACAGTTTGAACGATTTTCGATTTGATGTAGCGAAATTTTATGGAATTCCGCTAAAGAAAAAAGGTGTCATATAACAAAGAACTGCTGTTATGCCACCAATACTTATTTTAAAATGAATAAAATACGTGTCCGTTGTTTCAAAACAGCTTTCCGTCGTATTGACGATACTGTGATAGATAGACTCTTGCTGTCTTTTTAAATGGAGAATTTAATTTTAATATTATGAGTTTGTTTGAGTTTGAACTTTCAGCCCTTGATTCAGCTGTACTTTTCTAAACAAAGTGGAATGGACCCCCACTCCTCTATTATCCCCAAACAGCCATTTTACGCTGATTTGAAAAGAATCTCGCTGCGATAATTTACTTCTGTAGAAATCTTTTCGGCTGAGTTAAAGATACTTCGTAAGTTGTTTCCTTTATTTCAGTACATCTAACAATAATAATAATAATAATAAATTTTAGGAAACGAAAGAAGGAAAGAAAAAAATTTAGAGGGAAAAACTTAATGAGTAAAAATTAAATTAGATATTCAAATTCATATGTTATTTTTATTTTAGGTTTTTCATTTGCAATATGAAATGTTATACCCTCAATGACCATCTGTGCTCGTTGTTCTCATCTCAACGCAGGTTCCGCATTTCAATCGTGCGCCAGCCAATAGCATCGCTGCAAGTCTCTCTTAGACAGCGGATGGCTTTCATGCTGTTAAAATAAAAATACCGCATGACTTGAGGAAGGAGTGTTTTTATTCATCGTTTGCTTCCCATTTTTCTTAGTGTACAATGCAAATAGATGAAAGTTTATCAAGATGAAATCCGAGAGTGATTGCATTCAACCCAAATCGTTCGTGAACGTTCGATCACACTTTGCAATAAATGTAATGATAAACTTTCTTATCAGTTTCAAGCAAAAGAACCATCAATTGAGGGGGAAAAAGAAACCACAAGCCTTATAGTTTAATTAACTTTAATAACCTTTGCCAAAATGAAGCCACATTGACCATTTTTAAATGTTTTCCAATGACTCATACAGTTAATTTGATCATTTACTCGTTGAAAAAAGAAAAAAAGAAAAAAAAAAAAAAAAAAAAAGGGGGGGGGGACTGAAAAAGAAAGAGAGATCGAAATGAAAAGGAACATGATTTTCTGCTATCCTGACATGTACCAACCCCTGAACTATTAATCTCTTAATCTTGATGTAAAATTAATGTTTTGCTAGCAGTCCCGACACCACATCGATAACCAAAGGCATCAATCGTCAAAACTATAGCTTGTTACAAAGCCGAGTCAACCGGCCGGTACCATTGGCTATGAATACCACTGTTTAAAACCACATATAGTTGCGAGTTTGGCCGCAAATTTAAGCCCATTTTTCCGTTTCACTGCCGCAAACAAATCCTTTTATTTAGTGCCGTGACGACTCACGTATCAGTGTTCAGTGTTATACAAAATGTTCACTGAACGTAGGGAATTAGTTTGTCATTCTAACCACAAAATAATAACACAAAGTCGAATCGTGGTGGCGCAATCTGTATACCACGATTCTACACTCGTATCGTCTCGTGATTACTCAAGTATAAAGAGATAATGTTTTAGCACAGTTAAGCCGGCGACTACTCAAATGTTTTGACAAAAAATGTATTTGTATATATAAAGAAAGAGAGAGAGAGAGAGAGAAATCACATACTTGGAGAGCATTGATCCATATACTTCTGGTTGGTCATGTGTTTTCAACGTGCTTGTCAGTGTTCGTGGTTCATAAGTCAATGGTCGAAAAAACGCCCGTGAATCTTCACAAGCGCAAAACATGTACCTAGACCTCGGTGTCTTGCGGACACGACATGTAATCCACAATGTTTGCAAACATAATTTCGCTGCGGTTGGAACGTCAACCCAAAGAGGAAGGAGGAGCTACGATATTCCCTACAAGTACCCCTCTTAAGAATTTAGGCGCCAAACAGTATAAAGTATTGATCTGTGATAATTGAGAATCGTACCGATGGTGGAATGTCTTGTAAAAGCTTAAAGATAGTAAATCTCGCTCGTATTTTGTCGGCCAGTTCGATGTTTTCCCGCGGATGACCTAGGCCTTTAAAGTCTTGGAAACCACCCAAGGTGTTCGTAGGCGCATTAAAAAGGCTTTGCAAGTAAATTCACCAGATGCACCTAAACAATACAGCTTTTAAACAACACAATTAGAACTCATAACCTCGATGGCTAGCAAAAAACTTGTAATAGCACTGCGGTTTTGTAATGTTTAAGGTGTCTTGTTTCATAACTGTGGTTAGGTCTTCTGCACGAAATATTTTGGCTGGATACTAATGACTCAGAGCTAGACGAAATGCTTTTCATGTTGTCTACTACCCATAGCTATGAAGTCAACAAAGATTCTAGGATTATCTTCAGCAATCAGCTTTAATTTGACCCAAGCATTCTGTCCCTTAATACACAGACAGCGTATAGCGTATAACCCCGTCTGTGTTACTACAAACCGGCTCTACGCGATTTTCCTTCGAATTAATAACCGAGATCTTTATCGACCGAAATGATGTTATTAATAGCCTTGTTTTTCATGGTTGTTTGTTCTAGTCTAGATTATTGTCGCCGGTAAAGGTTTCCACTGGCTCTTATAAGACCATAAGCCGTTTCACTGAACACAAGGGTGGTGTGAATTATTTGCGGGGTTTGGTTCGGACGGATTAGCACGCAACCTTCTCTCTGCGTTTAGAGATTGAGATAAAAGGTATTAGGAGAGGAATCCGATACAGATATGAACCATAGCATTCTTGTTATTAAGCACCAAAGATGTGCTTTAATATTCAGATGAAAGCGGAGACTTATAATGATCATGCTGTGCTAATCCAGCGTCTCTTTGACCAGAACCCCGTAGACAGGAGAGAGAGAGAACAACTAAATATATTAAAACCATTAGTGGAAACCAAGGCGTGAAATTCGCTATATACTTTCTATTGAATTGGCTCTTACAAGATAGACCACAGTGTCTTTAAAACATCAGTAAATGTTACTTTTGTGCCCCAAGGGCCTAACAAGCTACAAAATCTAAAGGAGATACGATACGAAGGGCTAAAATTTACATACAAAATGTCTCACTTTGATCCAAGAATATTGTGCTTACAAAGTTACGTATTTCAACATCAATCTAGAGCATTTGCTTCCTCGCTAGCAAAAGATGTTTTGAGTTCACAGACAAATCAATCTATTCCCTTTTCTAGATATTTCCTATCGGTCCAATATGAATTCAATCATGGTCATTGAATCGCGCGCCATTCGATCCTTCGCCATTTTTTAAACTCAAGTTATTTTTCAATGGCCGCTTTAGACTGAACGTCCGTCAACTAAAGGCTTTAGTTAAAAAATGAAGCCTGTTTATGCCAAAATTTTGATATTTTAACACTTTTAACCGGGGCTTAACTTAATACCTGCTTTTTTTCGATCCAAACAGCGCAAAAATGCTCAAAAACTACTGTAATCTCAAATCAATCTCCAAACATATTCCCCAAATATTGGTGTGCACAGAACATCAGTACACTTGTACCAGGATTTCTTATATTTCCGATAAATACTCATTACTTCTGTAATCTCGTGATATTTTATTGGATATCAGCAGGCTCAGTCATAACGTCTCTTGATTGAGGCAGACAAATAAAGACACAGAGATTATTTCCAGCTTCAGACCTATCAGACGTGGGTGTATTCATTCGATCGCTCAGGTCGTAATGAAACTTCAGTGTATTAATGATCTCAATTATATCGAAGCCATTTGCGCCGTACGAAATCGGTAGAGATCGATGTCATCTACTAAAGGAATCGAAACATTATTTTATTAACTAGTACTAGTGCTATCGTCATTGTATAATTAAGATTTTAAAGTCGTTGCACGATATAGATCATCTAACTTGACTAGAATTAACAGCCCCTGATTCGATTGTTTAGATTTGGATTACTGGTCTTCGAATAAGGCTTACTCGCCGAGTGCTTAAAGAATTATCTTGTGAAATTATTATTCTACGCATTTTTTTCTCCCGAACATTTTTATTATTTTTGTTGATGCTCAGTTGATGTTTTTTTTTCTTATTAATGACGTGTAACTTTTTGCAATGTTGATCAGTCGATTGAGGTACCGGTCTGTTACACCAAAATAACAAATTGATCAAACCATTTTACTTTTAAAAATCGTCTTTATGAGAAGAATTAATAACATTCCCAGGAAAACATTTAGAGGGGGAAATAGAGTTTCAGGAAACCAAGAAAGGAATAAGTGTATACATTCTTACAAATCCAAAACAAGCCATTTCCTCGCGAATAGTAATGGATTTGAGCTCTAATGAATAACACTATCCTAGAACTCATTTGTAGGAGCCCATCTTCTCGTTGAACAGTTTTAAGAGTAAAAAGTAATCTGAGACTGCTCAACTGAGTGTGATTAGCAGTAGAATCCACAACTAGTATTAAGATAAAAGAGTCTATACTAGCAAAGGCTAAAGGGCTATCTCAGTTTGTCAAGAGTAATGACGCATAACTTGGGCTGCAATCAATGCGATATATTGATTTTTTCCATGTAGTTCTGCATCTTTTACAGTGTCATTAGGCAAAGGGCTTTTGACAGTTTCTATAGTTTCTTGATCTGATGATACGATTCAACTCTTCAAATTAACCTGTTTTCTTAAATTGGAAAATAAATCAATCAATTAAAAAGTTCAAAATCACAACAAGTGATAGCGAAAAAAGAAAAAGAAAGAGAAAGCTTGCGAAAGATATCTTGCAAGACATGGGTCTCGTCGACTCATTGTCAATTAGTGCTTTGTACAGCAGATTCTAGAGATTTGTTTATAATTGCTCTTTTTTTTTTCACTTTTCCTCTTCTTTCTTTCCTTTTTTTATTAATATGTTATGATAAAAACCAATTTGTTCGAATTGACAAAATTAAGTTTAAATGTCGGTAAATTTACGAGTAAGGGCAGTGGGAACAATAGCGTAGATCCCCGTCTGTAAGGTCCCCTCAGCCAGGCTCGACACGACTCATTATTAGAAATTGATACCCAATTCATCTATCCCTATGATTCTAAATTAAACTTACCATTCGATCCTTTTGAATGTCAAGAAAATTTGAACAGAAAAACTGATGATGAGAATTAGGAGAGGCTTAGACGCCTCAAGATGTATGTACATATCCACTGGGCAGCAGGCAAGCTCTTGGAGTGTATCTCCTTCACTCGTTTGTTTCTAGAGGAATATTTGGAGTGTACATTTGTCGGTGCTTTTTATGTGAATATAAGCAAACATCACTGCTCTCCTCACGGCGAAACATAATACCCTTTTATTTTGTGTTTTGTTTTAGTGTTCTAAAGGCAGAGTTGCCGTTCGATTTCATTGTGGAATGCACAATAATGGCGGCGTGTTTTATGATTGTTTTTGTTGTCAAAGGGAAAAAAGGACATGCTGGAGCTCTAACTCCTTCCCCGATGAACCTTTTCCTCTTTAGATTATGAACTGATTTTACAAATTATAACTTAGGCACAATTTGAAAATTATTTGTATAAATTACGCCGTCTTGTCAATCTAATTATGGACAGTGGAAAGAGTCAAAAGCGGCCTATAAAGAGTGTGTGAATCAACTCCAAAAACATATTTGAATAAATATAATCACGATAATTATTTGAGCTTGTATATTTGAAGATAAACTTTTACTTTAAATGGTTGAACGAGAGAACCCTTGATAATAACTTAGATCGTCATACATGGGTTATTAGTTGTGCTGTCAAAAAGGCGTTGGCATATTTTTCAATTTGAGATGAAGATCCTGTCTTTTGAGTGCTAGGAACACACAGAGAATAAACCATCCGATATCCCCATTTCGTCGGCTACTCGAACCTTTTCTCATGTGTTATCTGTAATAGCGATAAATGTAATTCATCCCGGACAGCTGTTTTCGACTCGCTCAAGTACTTCTCCAAGTTCATTGCTTCAAAATGTCATGCAAAATTCACGTTCCGTTTTGAGCAAAGAAAGGAAGCTCGGTCTTCTTTCTAATATTTGGTCTTTTTTATATTTCCATAGTATAGAGTTATCTTATTAAGTGATGTAGGATCAGCACGCCACAAATGACTCTACAAATGACAAAAGCAAATATCGCCACTCTATGTGCTTTATTTAGAGTTTATTTCGAATAAAAGTTTCTAAATCATTGAAGGAAAGGTTTGAAAAGGCCTTCGAGCAATCTAACATTCCCACCAAAAAAGCTACTTATTTTACTTAGTAAGAAGTGAAAATTCATACCAAACATTTCTTTAGCCGTCTAGATATTAATTGCGTCTGCTTCATTTACATTTTTGCTGAGTGCTTTGAGTTCTCCATCTTCAAATTTCGAGACATCCATGGAAATAGCTGAAGGGGTTATTGACAATTTCGTGCCGATTTTTGATAACCTTTTTCTTTTCCGGGAGCTTAGCCCTTTAATCAAGCAATTCTATTTCTAAAAAAACTTTTTAAAAGCAAGAATAAGTAAATAACTTTCTTGAATTTAAGAAAATTGAGGCTCTTCTTTTAAGTAGGATTAAAACAGTTTTGAGAAAGAGGATTTTACTCAACTACACCCAAAAATGGTCCTAAGTTAACATTTTCTTCCTGCTTATCAAAAAAGAGTTCCATGTACTCTTTTTTTTTTCAAAATCTATAAATGTTTTGAGTAAAAGAAGATATGTCTTGTTGATAGGATATAGGGCATTTGCTAGAGTTATTTTGATGTTTCTAACTCCATTGGTAAGATTAATGAAGTGCTATATCAACATTAACTACCCGCAGTCAATCCTTCAAAAACTACAAGCCCATTTCTAAGTCTCTCGGGTCCTTTTCTCCTTTGATTTAAACCTATAAGAAATAAGGAAAGGATCCATGACAAATTTATCCAACATTACCCAATTGTAAAGATATGGTTCAGTTTTTTTCACGAAGGAAACTTCATGATGATGTTGTTGCTAACATGCCATGTTCCATGCAAACTACATTTTACACTAACCACAGTTTAGAACTATACTTTATCAATAACGATGTGAATTCATCTTTAAATCTTGTACTAACATACTTTATTCACTGCTATATTTATAGTATTAAAACATTATTGTTTAAGTATAAGTTATATGCATGTATGAACAAAAAAATCCAATATCGATATTCTTCAAGAATTTGACTTTAGGAAAGGGCAGATCGAACTCGAAATATAGCCCGCAAAAAGTGTGTAAGATACAGCGGGCCTCTTTATCAGTAAACTAGGAATTGGTTCTAGATGAAGTTAAGATGTTAGAACTAGAAAAGCTAGCAAATCTTATAAAACAAAGGCGATTAACACTTTAAGAAAAATTCGGGTCAGTACTAGCCTAGCCACCAGCACAGTGCATGTTATAATTAATGAGCTTCAATACGTGGAGTCTCAACACAAGCGAAAGAAAACCAAGATTCTACGTTCCACATAATCTAACCACAAGCAAGTTTGAACTTTACAACAAAGCAATACAAAGACCTAATTTAACTCTTTGTATAACTATACCCGCCATCGTGTACACAAACGCTTGCTTTTCTAAAAGGAGATTTCATTGAGTCATTGTTGAGCGATTTCCTTGACAAAGAGTGGCAACAAAGTCACCCTTTTGTTTGAATGACTCGTTTTGTTGTTGGTTCCTTAATCTTAAATCCAAACGAAAGACGAATCAATTTACCGAGAATCAATCCTTGTGAACTAGATGTCCCTCCTACTCTTCTAACGAGCAAACACTCCAACTATCAATTAGGCTCCAGAATTTCCAATTCGTTTACATCGACGAAAACGATTCGGATAGTTTTCGTTTCGCGGCCAGTTACCTCAGCTTAAAAAAACTTCATTCTCTTTCAAGCCCTGTCTCTTTTTTACGACTTCGGTGATGCTTTATGCAAACGATCATAAAAATCTCCAAAAAAAATCGGAGTTGAAGTACAAAAAGCAATGTGTTGTTTGCTAAACTGGACCCTTTGTTACATCCATCTTAGTTTTTGTGGTCATATCACTTATGTCAAAAAGATCACTTTGGCATTCACATGGCGAATAGTGAGTTCATGACTTAACTCTTCAATAGTTTGGTTTAAATATATATTTCGTTTTGAATGGGTTGAGCTGTCAAGAAATTCATATTTGTGAACGATCCTATGTACAAATAGCCATCAAGGGTAGGCAGGACAAGAGACGAGAGGTCGCATTTAGTATCAGACTCAAATCTAGTGCTAGAATTCAATCAACACTGCAAGAGATCGGCTCTCATTCTTAACGAGCTATTCACAAGCCCCCTCTTACTAGATATACCTTGCTTAAGATTCAAATATCCCTACGCCTGCCTTTCCCAAACGACTCAAATTTGGAAAAATACACAATTGAAGAGCAGACATGAATACTACAATCTCAGAGAAATTAAAACAAATATACTATACAAACTGGATGTAAGCGTTTCATTGAGTACGTGAGTTCTTATCACTAGAAGCGGTGAAAGAAGGCTATAGAGAAGATGAGTGTTGCTCTGATAGTTGCAGTGTACATTTTCTGCTCTAAATTCGGTAAAATAATTTCAATAGTTTTGAAAAAACAGCATAATTACTGAGTACCAGGATGGGCTTTAAACCGAAGATTTCCAAGAGTTTATTCTCATGTATAGCCCAAATGTAAGCTTAATACTCAGTCGACGAGGAACAGGTAATAGAGCAGATTGGATCTCAACAAGTCGAGAGTTCATCACATCAGTTTCCTCACGTAATTAGAGTTTTCTCATCGAGTACCATATTTCCCCCTCACCAAGTCCAATAAGGATGTGCTGCCATATAATTCGTACTAACGGGCGGATAATGAAGAAAATCTGCAGCATGATGATAGGTAAAGTTATTCAAGCCAGCTCCATGACATGGCTGCCCGTCACGAACTAGAACAGGCACTGGAACCGTGCGAGGGGTGAACAACGGTGGTGGTTCACTCAGAGATCCTTTTTCATAATTCTGCTTTTTAAACTTATATCGATGATTTTGAAACCATATCTTAACTTGAGTAGGAGTAAGGTTTATAATTCGAGCTAGTTGTTCCCGTTCAGGGGCCGACAGATACCTTTGCTGTCTAAATCTTCTTTCTAGTTCGTAGGTCTGTGCTTTGCTGAAAAGTACCCTTCGTTTCCGTTTCTTTGGAGGATCGCTTCCTTCGTCTCTCTTTTCATCGTTCGATTCATTTTGTTGATCACTTGAAGCAGGACTTAAGGGATCTTCGTTTGCACTATCCTGAGTATCTGTACAAAATTAAACCAAAGACTTATTAGTCCCGACTAAGCTCAGTAAATGCACACAGGTATCATTAATGATTACTTGGTCAATTTTTTTTCTTTGGCAGTACATAAATTGTATGAGTTCCACTAAGAACAAAACAGTATTAACTCACTTCTACAATTTGTCTAGTTTCGCAACTGGGCTTAGTCTTGGAGAAGTAGTTCGTTCATTATTAAGTTAAAGTTTTGTAAAGCTTTTAAGGGGTCAAAATTCTCGGCGCAACATCAAAACACTTGCAGTGTCTCAACACTGTAAACTAGCCGCCGGAATAGCGTTTTGTGTAAATCTAGCACAAATGCGTAAGAAGTTACTCCTCAAAGAAATGTCAATTGACAAACAATCTTAAGTTCGGTAGTGCTGGGTTTCACCGGCCATCATGGCCAGCTCTTCAAGTTTGGCCGCGTTACTTTCATTTCGATCAAAGATACAAAATCAAGTCTTTTCTTACTTGTATATGAGGACTTGTGCGTCTGATTAGACGCCACGCCACAAGCCTCCAATCTGTTATCGTCGCCACATTTTTCAAAATTTACCGATAGTTCTGGCGTCGACTCGCTTCTAGATGCGCATGTAGTTGACTCACTCAGATTAAGGATGTCCTTCACGGAGAACGAAGTCATGGCTCGTTACTTTAGCCTTGTGTACACGGTTTCAAATGGATTCCATTATCAGGCTTACAACGGTCATGCTCAGAGAGCCACGACACCTTTGCTGACGTCAGGGTGTGTCGAGCCACTCAACTCGTGAACAAGATGTTTGACACTAAACAAAGGTTGGATAAATTCTTCTAAGTCAACTGCTATTGATAGGATAAGGTGGTGACGGGATTGACAACACCATTAATTAGAGTGATAACTATTGAATGGTGTGTCATATGTAAGCCTGTAAG
Source organism: Entacmaea quadricolor (assembly GCA_024752375.1). Classification (NCBI taxonomy): domain Eukaryota; kingdom Metazoa; phylum Cnidaria; class Anthozoa; order Actiniaria; family Actiniidae; genus Entacmaea; species Entacmaea quadricolor. Next base: position 11,125 of record JANTNT010221824.1, read on the forward strand.
ATGACAGAAAGGCAAGAGAAGACTACGAATGACAAGTCTATGCGTTGGTTGTTCAAACTATTTTAATATTGAGCTCGATCATTTCACTCACGGTACCGTCTCTGATAATAACCGATCTATATTTCCAAACACTAGATTCAGACTTTCATTCCTAGTTTTCTTATCCATTTCCCATCGTTGAAGGTGGGATTTGCGCACCTTAGATTATAATTACGTCTCTTTCATACCTCTTTAAGGTTAACTTAAGATTTAAATCTTTATAAAACCAATGAACAACCGGCGAGCGAACCCATCTTACCTGTCTATCGTTTAGCCCAGATATAATCCAATTTTCCATCCTTTTCATTAATACTTGTTTTATGTATAGTACTCGGTCGAGGCTTTTCGAAATCTCAACTTACATAAACCAAGATACATATTAACAACACGACGACAAAAGTTGTTTTACTATTTATTTTCTTTTCATAAACTCTCCAGAATCTCTTCAGCTAAGTAGAGATGCGACTGAGACGCACTCCTATGGGCTTTCCATTAAAGCATTTTCTAAATGCTCCCATCTTCTTGCTTTTCATCGCCAACACGCTTCATCGAACACTATAATTATTTTAAATTTCTTAGCTGGTAGTACAAATATTCGATCAAGTCAACCCTTTAAAAAATGAATTGTGTCGGCTGATTAGTTTTGCCGGTTTTTGCATTAGCAAGGTTAATGATTCTGAAGCTGTATCGAGGGTTCGTCGCCAAATATGTCGACATCCATCGACATCTGCGCTCTCAGAGCTCTAGTCTGTTTACCATGTATCCTTGTCGAAGGCTTGGCACTCACAAATCCTTGAAGAGCATACGATAACTGACACTGAGTACTTTAAGAATGAGAAAGGCTTCAAAGCAAGGGTGTGTTAATAGTACTTCAGACCCTTAATCCTCGCTTTAACAAGTAGTCAACCTAGTAAGAATGATTCGTTTATGGAACCCTCTGGGAAGAACAATGGGGGCGCTAGTTTTCTTCCATTTTGAATTAATATGACAAACCTTTATTATTGAAAAAAAGGTAACTCTAAATCTGTCAGAGAATGGGTCAATTAATATTTTAAGGGTTTGGATTATAAGGCTAGCGCTATCCAGCATGTAGCTATTACGTAGGAGAGCTATTTGACTAACAACCAGGCGATTAAGCCAAAATGTTTGCCCGTGTCACAAAGTGATTGACAAGTTGTCAATTAAACCATTAGCCAAAGATATTCTAATTTTTAGTGGTGAATCCATAGGGTCAACATCTTGTAAGATCTACAATAGAAACTCCGTATCTTGTTTTAGTTTCGGTGCCCAATGACTGCGCGCTCAACACTCGAAACGCAACCACAGTAGAAGCTGAGGATCTGAATAATAATACCGATACTAGACATCATCAATTAGGTCCAATCCGGCCTTTTTAAATTGGAATCGCTTAATATGAAATGATCTGCGGAATATGATTAGAATCTTTATGAGATCGCGCTCGACGTTTCATTCTATTATTGTTTTGTTCCTCAATGCTGCACGAGCCCGTTGAGTGTCATTTTACAGTCTCTTTTATTTTCAATTTTTAATCAGCTCCTTTCGCAGACCGAAATTCACACCTCATTCTAGCTTGGCAGCATACGTTCACCTTAACAACCACCCCATCATGACAACACTTTAGTAGTTGACTTTTATGGGGATCATGTAACAACTAGCATATTGAAAAATATAACCTGGTTTGTCGTTAGGAGTGTATTGTGAACAGATCTCAAGTGATGACTAGTAATTTATCAAGTGGTTAGGATCATTAAGAGAAGAAAAAGTTTACGTTTTAAGAGAGGAAGTAAAAGGGGACAGAAGAATTTTGGCCAAAGCGAAAAAAAGGTTCTGTTGTTTTCTTAGTATTATTTTCCCTCTTTTGAGAAACCAGCTTGAGAAGCTGTCCAATCGCAACACTAGACGTGAAATAGAATTAAAATAAACTAATGAATTAAAAATATATACAAGGTGTTTTTGTTGGATGGAATTGGATTTCGTTTCCATAAGCTGAGGGGACAACTACTTTACCCAATAGGCACCGAACAGCTGTTGGTCTGCTCAAGAGCTTTGGTGTTGGCTTAAATTTCTGGTTTCATAAAATTGGCAAACACATTAAATCTTGATGAACAGTAGTCGTTTTGTTGATGGATGTTATCGTCCAAAACCGCTCTTGAAAAATGATGCAATTTTTAAACCCGATGCACCGATGGCTTTTCCAAAGCATGCACATTAAATAGCAAAATCTAGACATTTACACCGTGTTGAATTCTTTCATTTGAGTGCTTATTCCTGAATCTAAATGAGGCCTTTTGACGTTCCACGGAAGCGCATGGTTGATGAATGCTGGCTAAATGGGAGAATCGAACTCGGAGGGTTTCTTGTTTCAAAACTAAATTATCAACTATCGTATTTAAAGTGCTTAATGCCATGAGATGCCGACCTCCTTATTACTTTTAGAGTTTAAAGTTAAACATCCAATCCTAAGTCAATTGACTTAATGCGTGGGACATGGAAGGCTGTTGAGAGCGTTTCGTAAAGGACTTGGCAAAAAGCTCATCTAAACTATAAAGAAATGACTTCTTGCGGAAAAAATTATATTATTTTATCACTTTCGCACTCTGCCCTCCTTTTCACCGCTTTTTCTGACGGAAGAATGGAATTAAATAACAAGTAAATGAATGGAACCTTAGTAAAAATACTGTTTATTTATGGGACTATCTTGGTCTACTCAACGAGCCATTAGCACAAATCTTACCATCTTGATATAAATCCATATACAAGTTTATGTTTGCAAAGAATTAGGTTCACTTCAAAACGCTCTTCTCGGCTTGGACGGTTATGCTAATTTGCAAGAGCGAGAGAAACATTTGTCGACATCACTTGAAGGACCTGAGTCCACATCCTAATGGTATCAAATTACTTTACAACAAGCAATTAAAGGTCTGAATAATATTAGGAAAATATCTTAGCACTAAGTGAAGGCACAAAATTGATCGATTTTTATCATTTTATAAAAACATATACATCTTTAATATATATTTATATCTTTAAGCATTGTAAGGTTTTATTTTCACAAAATACTGTTTAGTAAATGAACAGACAACACAAAAAGACAATTGCTCTTTTTAACAACATTCATCCACATCAGTAATAATCGAATGTATAATCGTTTAACTAATAAATTCCCTGAAAAAAAAAGAACACAAAACCGATTTTATTATTTTTTTCCTTGGCAAGTTGGTTTTAAAGCATCTGTCAATTTTTAGTTATCATTGACAAGCACTCGAACACAAAATGGATCTTTCTTCCTCACGATTAAAATTTCTCTTACTTTATTTAAAAACAATATCTTAAAAACTTCCTTATTGATACAAAAGCGACAAGAAAGGGAATTACGTTTTTATATATAATGAATAAAAAAGATGAAATATTTTCGTTTTTGAAGAGAAGTGAAATAAAGAGAGGCTTTTCATTCTGGAAGGCATCTCCAATTCTCTAAGTTGCATTTTTGTATTTTTAAATTTCTTGGCAGTGCAAGGAAGTTGGTACACTTTGAACTCACTCAATTACTCCTGTAGCCACATCACACATACAAGGTAAAGTGTAAGTATCCTGCTTAAAGATTTGAGTATCGTGGACAACAGCTGAATACACACACACACACAAACACAAACACACACACACACACACACACACACACACACACACACGAGCTTCGCTAGTGTCAAGCCTCGAGTGAAAAAGGATATTAGGAATATGAGCAACGATTTCTTTAAGCATTCTGAACGGATGGATTTATCTAGCTTTAACAGTAAACACAATGTCTTCGACCTAACGCCAAAGGTTCTAAAAAATTTAAATATTCGAAAGAACTGTGTGTGTGTCACACATATATAACTTTCTTTCTATGGGACAACCAGCTGTTTGAAGTTGTAGGTTTCGAATTTTGAAATAGTGCAATTAAAATGACGTGCTATTCAGGTTTCAAAATTGAATTTCTTTCCTAAGTACTACAACTTTATTTTCGTCGGCTGTTTCTTTCTTTCTTTTTTTTTTTTTTTTTTTTAATAAAGATAATTACTTACTTGTCTGAAAAAAAGCAAAATTTTATTTTTCCTTAAGTTTTCTCCTTTTCCTTTTCCTCTTTTTCTTTTTCTTTTTTCTTTTCTATTTTCATTTGGAAAGGTTGGAAAATGATTATTTGAAAGTTATTCTTTTGTCCTCTTTGTGGAATGACTTCAATTTCCCAGTCATTTAAGTAATAAACCAACAACATTGTTTAAGAAAAGGATTATCTTAGTAAGCTGTTGATCACACACAATACAAATGAATGAATTTTACTTTAATTTGACCCCCATTCATGATCTAATATACGACGTTATTCTGGTATGTTGGCTTTACCAGTCGTAATGTCATATCCTGTCAGTCCATTCAAGCGGGTGTTTTATTTTTATTATTACCGAAACTCACACGTTATTGATTTAAGACAACGCTTTTGGAAACAACGACGGTGTTATTGTATTGTCTTCTTCAGAAAAGATTGAAACTTTTGACAAGTGTAAATATGGCTAAACATATGTACAAAGCGAGATAAGTAAAGAATTTTGAGTCCGTGGTAAATCCTTTTTGGCACTGAAAGTAAAGCCCGATAGGTTGTCTTGTTTTAAGAGTATTGATTTCTAGACGGCTGCTTGCTGCACGAGACTTTCCTCAAGGATTGCTCTCATAAAATGACGTTTTCTTAAAATTGATTAAGTTGAAGCTCTTGTTTGATACTTGTTGCTAGAAATTTGGAAAAAACAGGCGTCCACAATACTTAGTAAAGTACACGTTGTTGTGAACATTGGCAAGCATTCTTTATTATCCTAAATAAAGTCGTTCCCCTGAATGTTGAATAAGTGGCTAATGAGCATTACCCGTATATCGATCGCTTCAAACAAGAATTAATTGACAGGATTTCAAAAGGAGAATGAGCACCGCTCTAGAAAATGACTCGATTGCAGTCAGTAAGTCCTTGTTCAAGTTGAGAACACATTTGGTTTACAACAAAGAACCATACAGCTCCCATTCTCGAAACTGTAGCATTAACACGATGATTTCTGAAAAAAATATCATGGTCTACACAGTGTTTAGATAGTGAATGGCAGCTTTGCCTAAACATTACACTTTTCGAATTTGCCCCTTGGGATTTAGTAGAAAGTAAACTGAACAATTAACGAAAAATCGGTTTAATCATCGTATGATTAGTGATATTTAATGTCCCATGACTTGCTCACTACTATTAAAGCCAAAGGCTAGCAGCATCATGTACTCACCCGACATTTGCTCGTGAAAGGCAATTACGCTGTTATGATCATTTAAATTACGACTGATTTGAGAAAATACCCGTTAAGGGCTTTTGATTTAAGATGAGACAAGTCCATTCATATAAAGAAAAATCATTGATAGTATTGCATGCATCAGGCTTTTAATTACTGGGGAAATGTTTATACAAATGTGTGTAGATGTATACTTGGTTTAGGATACAACTAGGGTATAAACAACACCACTTATTGCCAAATGGCGAAGGTTTGAAGAGAAATCATTTGTGTGTTGCGTCTAGGTAAATTAATATTTCATGGTGCAATTTCATGGGTCAACTAAGAAAGATTACTCTGTTACGAAGATGACATAAACGGAAACACAAAAACTATAGATTTTCACTCGTCAAACGCTGCTTTCAACGGTTTGACTCGAACAAATAGTAGCAAGAGAATGTGCTCATTAAACGTTTGGATAGTAATACAGTGACATTGAATCCCATGTGGATTTTCACAAGGGCGGTAAAACTATTATGCGAGAGACGATGTTATTCTTGTGGAGTCAGTGATTGTTAAATGAATTAGCGTGAAGATATCTAGAGCAAAGTCTGCCACAATGGAAGGGGTCTTAGGGAAAGATGAAGGAAAGATAGAGCGAAAGGGTTTTGTAGTGCACTGGGATGTCATCTGCAGAGCGGAGGCGTGATGAAAGCCTAATATTCTGGGCGTGTCTGTAATCGCTGTGTTTGGAAATTGTGGCAAAGTAATACTAAGAACAAAAGAACAACAACAACACCACACTTCCTAATCTGTCAATCCAATTAAAACCAATATCAACAAACCTTTAAAGGCACAAACGAAGCATGTGTGATGGGAACCTTTAGCAAGACTTGAATGGAGGAATTGTGTCAGATTAAGTTAGTTGATATGACGTTTGTTGAGATGCTCTTTGACTGTCATTTCGAGATCTGTCACCACTATCCTCCTATTATCGCTTAACAAAACACGTTGGTGACATTAGACAAAATTTGTTTTTGCATTTCTTAGATTGTCTTCTTTTCAAGTGTTAGCCCCACCTACCTCACACTGCCAGCCTGCTCGCCCCGTGGTCTTCAACACTCAGCTCGTTATCTTGAGCCGACAGACAATGGTAGCTATTTGAGACCGAGTATTCAGAGTGAAGAACAGGAGTGCGATGAGTTCCTTTTCCATAAGAGACATTCTCGACCTGCCCGAGGACACTATTCGCTCTCTGCAGGCGATTAAACCACATATGGGGATGTCAGCTTGTACGATTACAGACCAATGTAACGAAGCTAGTCCATCCACAGATGTAGACGCTAACCAAAACACAGCAGACGAAACTCCTGCTTCTGATGGTACGTCTCGGGGTTGTTGTATGTAAAGCGAGTTGGTGTCATTTCCCTGATAGTTATATAGTGTTTGAATTCCCCGAGGGCTTGTCCTAAGATTACGACTGTGTTTTGTAAATGCCAAAGTGAAGAGGGCTTAAAATTGAGAACCTGAATATGTTCTATTACACACTTTAAGTTCAAAAGCTTTTTGGGGCATGCCTTAGGAATACCGGTTGACACATTGGAGTTATTAGAATAGCCTATCCTTTTCAATAGAACCTTCTATTGGTTTTCCAAAACGCACTTGTGTGCTATCGGGCATTGGTGTCATGTTTTTAAAAAGCTATGCATCAGATGCCTCTTAAAATAAAAATACCCCAGCCTTTTTACGAAAGTGCAAATGCTTAAACCAACATTAATTTTCCTTTTTTATAATGAAAATGAAATGTCAACTTTAGGTTGTAGGTATTTCAAGCAGGCAAACTTGTTACAATAAGTGTACATGGAATTGTAGAGCCGAATACTTTATTTAAAAAGAAAAAATAAGATGTCACAATGTTTAAGTTATTTAGAAACAAATCTCACAGTTTTATTTGGTTAAGATTGTATCCTGCTGTGTACCGCAAAGCGTGATCTCTAGTGTTGTTATGTTTGTGTCTTTTAGACACGTCGACAGAGCATGAAGAAACGCGTTTACCAATTTACGAGAAACCTGACGAAACAAGACGAGAGCAACTCGAACTTCCAAAGAAACGAAAAAGGCGGATTCTCTTCACCAAGGCGCAAACATTCATACTGGAAAGAAGATTTCAACAACAACGATATTTGTCTGCCCCGGAACGCGAGGAACTTGCAAGAATAGCAAATTTAACGCCTGCCCAAGTGAAGATATGGTTCCAAAATCATCGATATAAGTATCGTAAACAAATGAATGAAAAAGGACCTTGGGACAAACCTTACCTCTCTGGTCCTTTCCTAACCGGATCTGGACAATATTGTAGTTGTGTTGGTCCAAGTTGTAGTTATCTAAGTAGCTCACCGTATCAACCGTCTCAAGATTATCTTCACTATCCTTCACCGGTGAATTCCACTTACATACAACCTTCATCGTACTGGTGAGCCTAAATTTGTGCTCAGAATAGCGCAATTTAGCTAGAAAAGTAGACGGAATTATCAATAACATACTAATAACTTATAAAAAATATTGCTTTTACATGAAGCAAAAGCTGAACAATCCACTACAACTATAAAATTAGTCGCTTGAAAAAGCTGCTTATTCAGAATAAGACAACTCAGTGGTGTATGAACTAAATAGGTTATTAAGTTTTCTCAAAAAGAAAGGCAAGTTTACTTTCTCTAGTAAGCTGTTTTGGGGGTGTATTAAATATGAATTATTAACTAGGATTTGGAATAAGGATGAGAGTATTTTAGTACTATTATTGATTTGAAGTTTTTATCTTAAAAACTCAAAGTAGATATCTCGTGAAAATTGTTAAGCCATGCATGTACATATTGCATGGTTACCCGAAAGAACACTTTATTTATCAACTCAAATCTGGAATTTTTGGATGTAAAAACGCGTGAATTCATTTGGATTGATCAAATCTTTGGAAGATTTTTCTGGGATGGTTTGAAGAAGGTTCAGTTTGTATATGGTTTGTCGGTATAATTATACCAATGAACATCACTGTGGTAAGAAAAGAAAACTTGTCGTATAGAAGCATTTATGTTTATTCCACAAACTTTGTAAAACTTTCTGTAAAATACGATTAAAATGACTGTATTGGAGAACATTATTTCTTGTATTGATTTACTTTAGACTTTTAGATTGATGTACGTGCTCCAGCTTTTCGTAGAGATGCGAAGTCGACCCAAAATCACTACGATATAGATCCATCTTTATACCTTGATCAATGGATGTTGTGGACTGCGTTCTTTAAATAGCTAATATTAAACGTACAAAAGTACCAAGTAATTGTAGTGTAAAATTCTGTCTTAGAAGTAAAGGAAAACAGTGAAATATTTTTTGTTTTAAAACGCTCGGGTTATTTTTATGTTGTACATTTGTAGCAAAAATTCTCCCAAGCCTGATTATCGAAAGCTTATTAATTTCGGTTTTAGAAAGTTTTTAGTTTCTTGTCATTGAAGGGAAAAAGACACTTTAAACATTAGGCGTTTTAAAGTTTTATTAACAAGAAATAATAAGATCGAAGACAGTCCGGTGACATGCACGAAAAGACGTCGCCACCCTAAACCATTAACGAAATGGAATCTCTTCCTATTTTACAGCAGCCTTGATCAATACCCTGTTCTATGATTTAAAAAAATAATAATAATAAAAATAAAATAAAATAAAATGAAATGAAATGAAATGAAATGAAATGAAATAAAATTAAATAAAATTAAAAAATTAAAATTAAAATTAAAAACTTTCCGTCCCAAAACGTTCGAAATTATGAGCTATAAAGCGAGGAAACCAGATTGTATTTATCTCATAGGTTTACCGAGTGTAAACCGTTCTTTAACGTTCACGATCAATCTGACTTCGTAAATTGATCCCAACATGGAGTCGGCTCTTTATAATGAGTTAATGAAGTCACTAGCCGCGAATTCCAATCAAAACCCAATAATAGACTAGCAATATCTTGTGTGAAAAGGCCCACCAACAAAAAGTGAATAGGGTACTAGGATTTCGAGGGTTTTGTTTTAGGTGTGTATTTGAGTCTGAAGTAGCCGCTAGTAGCAGATTTCTATCTTTGATTGTAGTTTAAATGAGGGTTGGGGGAATACCTTTTATAATTCTTTCGAAAATCCTTCCAAGAAATTGCAAGAATTTCAAGGCCATAAGCATTTATTTAAGCTGGATGACTCAAGAATTGAAATGTAAGCTTGAAAATTTTCGAAAGACGTTTGCACCTTCGTGTGAGTTTTATCAGAATGAAAAAGAAAACAACTCGACGATGCAATTTAATGGTTTCATTTTCATAACAAGCAGAACTAAAAAATATATTTTTTATTTAAAGTAGCAGTTTGACATGTATTCACGAAAACATTTCGTTAACTAGTACTACTAAACACTGTTCTAAACAAACTTAAACGCTTCAAACATAACATATTTTTTCAATCTAATTATTGCTATCGTGTTTTACCACTGGGCGGGAACTTAAAGATAATAAATCTTTGTTCCATCTCGCACTTAATTTTCATTTACGTTCTCCCCCCAACAAAAAATCCTCGTCTTTCTAAAAAGTATTTCGACTCTTAGTTATAAAAGTAAAATATTATGTACATACTCTACTTCAAGCTAAAAATAGTTAAAAGTAATTATTGCTTGGGATATTTAACTACGTGGACTTTTTTGCCAAAACATTTTTTGTCGAAGTTTTTATTGGATGTCAAACAGGAATAATAGTGGCGATCATTATTTCAATCTCAAGTCAGTTTATGATTGACAGGTGAGAATCATCCGCTAAATAGAACATAAGAAATGTCATTTTAAACAACCTTAGCTTTTGTCTCTAATAAGGCCAACCTCCCAAAGTAAGCCCACTGGAGCAATGATTTGTTTATTTGTTATATCGATGTTCGTTTCTGTTTTCTATAACTAAACTCTCGACATGAAAACCTAAAGTGGTTAAATTCGCTTTTGGCGGGAACGAAATATGGCGCGTGTGCAATTTGTCATCGAGGGGCTATCTTATCTCAACGAATAGCAGCCCAAGCAAAAGGACTCTGTGTATTTATCATCCCAGCTTTGTGTAACCAACAATAGTTTAATAACACTAAGTTTAATTAAAAATCGCCGTTTACTGTGCAAAGATATTTGACGATCAAACTAGGCTATTGACGGCTGCTATTGTTTCTTTTATTTTTGTAGTTTCAGGTGTGATAGTCAATTTCATTGACGAAGAAATCTTGTCGTACGCGTATTCTACTTGCTATACTCGCCAAACATTGTGTTGAGCAATTGTTGTACTAGCATGAGAAATGTTTTGCAAGCTTAGATAGCTCTCTAGGAAGTTCTTAGTCCTTAGTTCTCGTCTTAAGTTTATCTTAGCCGTATAATTCAAAATGACATTTCCGAGTTTTATCGTAACGTTTCCTTTACGAGTTAGTTTACGGTTTCTGCATGTTATTATCAATCTTGCGTTGATGTGCTAAAGCTCTGATTAAGGGCGATAAATAAACTGTTGTCTTTTTTTCTGCTTCGATTGTGCATTTAAACACGCGTAATACTTCGTTCAAACTTCCTCTCAAATCTTGTACAATGAAAATAAAGAAATTAGAAAGGTAATACAACTTTAATAGTTCCGTTGAAGAATTCGGCGTACGTCCTTTCTTTGGGACCCACAAAAGGTTTTTCACCTGAAACTACTTGAAAAATTCAATTCAATTGCAAACGAGCGTCTGGGCAGTTCTGTTTATTCCCAAGTAATATTTGATCGTCCTTATTACAAGAAGTTGATTTTCATTTGACTCAAAATGTCCATGCAATAGGAAATGAAAACCAGTAGTTGAACTCTGTATGGTTTTCGAGTTGACACAAGAGAAGCATCACTGACAATCAAAATTGCTTTGAAGACGACAGTCATCAGCTCTGCGGTTGCTGAGAAATAAAAATCCTCCAAACTTGAAGAAACTAGTTTGAATATTAATACCATTAATGTAAAGGTTTTTTCCTTCATTGTTTGTGCGTTAAACTGACTGACATTGTTTGATCTTGAAATACTAAGAAAATATAAAAATACAAAGTAAAACAAATGTACACGAATTGAGTTTGCGAGGCAATAGCGAAATGATAAACCCAAATAAGAGTTTCAATATTGGACAATTAGATTTAACTTGGGAGAAAAAATCATTCAAATACGTACAAATTAAAGAAAAAACTTTTTTAGTTTAAAAAGGTTCTATTTAGAGATGTTGTCAGGGAATCAAAGTTTGCATATGGAGAGAATATTAACGTCGATAATAAAGCTGCCCTGGACAAAATTAAAAAAGAAGACTGTTGGCTTAAGCAATTAAGAAAGCGACAGAAAAGACAACCAATCGTTCTCTGTAACTAAACAACCAAAATTCTCTGGCGAAAACTCCTTGCTTTCTTTGGCTTATTTTCTTTGTTAAAATTCTCGTTTTATTATTCTTATTCTTATTCTTATTATTATCATCAGGCAAGGGGTTAGTGAGAGGAAGGAAGCTTTTAGAAAATACATCAAGAGAAATATATTTTGTTTTATAGGAAGTTTTTAGAGACATTTTGGCTTTACCTATGGAAACCATCGACCTATAAAGACGTTACTTTAGGAGCAAAGCAATGAAAAAACGCGCCCCCAAGAAAAACTAAAGTCTTTCGTCAACAACCACTCTTCAAATGCATGAGCACCGCTCCTCGATCGAAGGGAGATTTTAATTTGCGGGTGGCTTTTGATCTAAACTATCAAACTCTCAATCTCTAAACAGTTTTGATTGCCATTTCTTTTGCTAAACAACATTTTGTCAATAAAATCTTATAATTTTCTCGATTTTGCATGTAAAATGTTGTTCCAAAATACACTCACGCACAAGAAGCTCAGTCGCTTTGATTGTCATCATTCAAGGCGAAGTTTTACTTGCTATACCTCCAAATCCGAGAACAGTTTACTTCAATCAAATATACCTTACAATAGATTCAATTCGTTACTGTAATCGAGACATTGACGACAATGATGTGAAAAAAGGGATCTTTTCCTAGCCTGGAAACTCACTATAGTGAAGAAAATTCCTAGGTGACCATACTAAAATGTTATTTATCTTTTAGATGCTAGAGTACACGGAGCATGGATGAAGGTTTTCAGATGAATTCTTCCATCACATAACAAATGGATCACTAATCACTGTTTCAGTGAGTCGTACTAGATATATAAGTCTTCAAGCATTGCGTAGTCAAACGTCTTCTTTAATAATACTAGAAAAACATAACAAATACTTTGATAGTCCTCCTTAACAATAAAGCGAAATTTAAGTAGAGCGTTTTAAGAAAAATCGATCTTCTTTTAGACCAGCCAATTGTAAACGAAATCCCAACCAAATCAATTAGTCTCCAAATGAAACCGATTTTCGAAAGGAAATTAGCTGGAAATGAAGAACACACCAGGGAGCATGTATCAGACAAATTAATGAAAAAATGCTTTAGTTTAGAATTATACAGTGAATTTTTATCTCTACGTAATATTTGAAAAATACACAAACACACATTCACAAACAGAGGAAATTAGGAAACATAACGCAGACCCCGCGTATAGCTTTAACCACAAAACAAAAATAAGCAGAAGGATGCTGGGAAATAGGAAACTGAATGGAAGGAAGGCGATGCGAGGTTTAGTCAGTGAAAAATCACAATAATATACCTTGAAATATAAAGATATCGTTATGAGCGACATAGCTTAGCTCCCCCCTAAGCATTGCCAGCGTTTTATTGCCATTATATGATCCGTGGACTTGCCTCACAGAGATATTGGCTTTGCTTCTCCCCCTAACCAACCATGGCAAATGTGTGCAGTTGGAGGAAAACAAACGAATTTGATTCGACGATCTGCCTTACCCCTGGGCAGATCCGCATTGTGCCCGGGCAGTTTGGCTGTTATTTCCTTGCCCGGCTTCTCGCTTGGTTGAAAGTGTAAACCAAAGACGTACGGAGGAACCAAGAGGAGATGGGGGAGGGGGGGCAGCTGCCCAAAAAAAAGTTAGGGGGGAAGAAGTTAAATAGGGCCAAATACTTACAAAAATTGATAAATGCAGGCTAGGGGTCTGTAGCTGCTACTGATGTGGTCTACCCTACCCCTTATTATTATCTCTATTAAGTCATTGCCGGGTTCGCTCGCATTGCCTGAGGACTTGCAGCTTGGTTGGTAGACCATCAGAGCAGAGGCCGACCTCCGCTTGACACCCTAAAGACGACTAGGAAGTCATCATTGCCGGGCCTAGCCTACTCGTACTAGTGTTGACGTATTAACTATTCAAGTCAGATCGAATCTTAAGCTTACTGCGTGTCACTTAGTGTCTGTAAAACCAGTGGGATATAAGTTTAGCTGCGTTGCTTCGCCACCGTGAATTTCCGTCTAATCATCCGACAAAGAATGCAACTCATTGATTTAATTAATTCTGTCATTGTAACAAAGTTCATAATATCTTTAATGTTACTTTCATCGATACTACGTACACTGATTGACACTTCTAGCTATTTCTAGAAACTGCAAAGATATGTGCTAATGAACGAATCTTTTTGGTCAGCGGATAACTTGTAAAACTCCTGGATTGCTAGTGAAGTCGGCCTGAAGGGAATTTAGTCCTTCTTTAAGAAAATAAGATGCTTTGCTTAATAAATTTGATTTACGGTTACAAACTGAAAAAAAAAAAAAAATGAAAATTTTCTCACAAAATGCTGCTTTATTTATATACGTGAGATAATGAACAGCGGCGCGCATAAAAAATGTTCGTTTCTTCACGGCTTATTTCACTCAAATAAAGCCGGTAGGTTTGGTGTTAAAGACGTTGGACACAGATTCTGTCATTTCTAAACCCCCGTAGACAAGAATATGGCAACGATAGCTTCCCATATTGGTCCACATAGACTCTTTAGCTATGACAATGCTATTTTTATACCGGAAAATATTCGCTCTTTTAAGCGACACTTGAAGGAAAAATCCACAGACGTTTAGGAGTTGAGCAGCGGGAGAGATCGGTACTTTATTTGTTTACTGTGGATCTATCTTTCTAATCTATAATAACTTGTGATGAATGATCATGAAAAACAGAAACGGTGGCCGAGAATTATTCGAGAATTCATGAGAATATATTTTTTTAGCCGGACAAACTCTTTTGTCGTCAGTTTACAAATCTCACTTAACCAAATCTCACTTTGGCTTTCCTCAAATGAATTAAGATCTAAGAACGCTAGTTGGTCAATATTTAAAGACCATAATCTTACCTGTTCATTAACGCACGTATTTTAAGTTGAGTAGTTTGTACATTAATCTTTACCAGCCCCTTTTAGCCTTTTTGGACAAGTACTTAGACAGGGTAATGGCCCAAGACTCTAGGCTGATTAGACATTAACTTTGTAACATAGTTGTCCAAGAGGACTAACACGTTGCTTCCGGATTGATAAGTAAATCAAAACACCCTTGGAGAGTTAAGCTCCAAAGTTACAGTCTGATAAAATAATCCTATTTCAGTTGACAAACTTTTATATTATGAAATCCAAGGTTTATCTGACGTGCTGGCTACTTATAGGCTAACGCCCCATAACATTTATTAAAACGGAAAGTATATACAGTCTGTTATCAGGAGCTTGGATTGAAGTGAGTTTTTCTTTTGCTCGATCACAATTCATTATTTTTAAAAGATTGCTCCTAGATTGCTTCAAAAGACTAATTTACTTTTAAGAAATATAAATTTGTGTAATCATTGCTATCGAGTCCCGGTATCGAGTTTAGCTAATCTGAGTCTTATATCGTCTTGTACCCAGTTTATTTTTCTATTCATTCTCTTATCCAGTTTCTATGAAATATACTTTGGTTTAAAGTTGTTCTTTCTTTGAGTTTCCTCGCTGATAAATAACATCTCATTTCTTTTGAAACTTTTAAGTACCCTAAAAAGAAATACAAAAGAAAACTAGTGATTAATCTAGTTTGAGCTGCGTCGGTGTATAATACATAGAAACGATGGATGGG
>JANTNT010221825.1:0-15143 GCA_024752375.1 Entacmaea quadricolor
ATCGCTTTATAGTGAATGAATCAACACAAAAATCCCCAAACCATAGAGATCTAATCAAGATTTACAAAATTCTGAATGAGATACAGGCATTGGAAATTACAAAGAAATGTATGGAGAGTGCAGAAAACCGGACACTTTGTCCGGGCGTCTATACATTTCTTAGTAAATCTAAGAGATTTTGAATGGCTGTATCTCATTCAATTTTATCGCGATTGACACCAAACTTCAGAATTTAGCAAATCTTGATGAGCTCTTTCTGATTTTGGGGACTTGCGTTGATTCATCCAGTATAAAGCGATTCGCCCCAGTCATCACGATTTGTACCGGATCGAGTTTCGTTCTGTTTCGTTCCGGAACGAGTTCATCCCGGTAGCCATACATTTCTTTGAATTCGTTCACATGATACCACAGCAAAATTTGATTCGGGAACGAGTCATTCCGGAATGATTTCATACCGGTTTTCATTCCGGAACGAAAAGCTCATGCCGGGATGATATTTCGTACCGGTACCATGTGAACGGGTACGAACACTCATTCCGGAATGAAACTGTTCTCTGAGGAGACTGAAACGAGGGACGCATGCGTATCGTGGTTCATCAAATTAAAGCAGGCGTTCATCGTTGCAGCAATTCAATAATGCCTTCAAACGCGCCGGTTCTGTATCGTTCTATCTCGTTCTCTAAACTTTTGTCATGTAAACACGGTATGACATTTCAATTTCGCTCCGGAACGAACTCGTTCCGGTATCATGTAAACGGCCCCTAAGTTTCGTTTTGGGTCTTTCAAGTGCAAAACGCAATACTAACTACTTATTAACCGAGAGCGAGGTCTTTACGGGAAAATATCAGACCGAGGTCTTGACAGTACGGACCGAGCCGTAAAGACCGGAGTGGACGAGGTTAATAAAGAGTTTATTATATGGCACTAAAATAAATTAATAATAAAACCGGAGCTGGTTTAATAGCGTGACACCTTGTAACACAACATGCATGCAAACGCACGACCAAATTTACATAAAAATTCAAGCCAACTGAACAAGAAGCCGTGAAACTTTCTGATGTAAATCGAAGTAAAACTTGAATGAAAACACAATTTCGAATTCCAGGATTCCTTGTCGAAGCGAAGAATATGTTAATCTAAAATTTAAACAGGAGGAGATACACACTTCCGCTCTAAGCGGAAGTAATATGCAAACGAGAACTAAGGGCCATTTTTTCTCGCATTTAGGAAAATAAACTTCATAAAAAGACAGCAAATGGTCTTTAATACCTTGCTTGCCCATAATTTTAATTATAAGATGAACTAGTTTTTATATTTTCTGTTTCTATTCGCCCATGGCCCTTAGACCTCGTTTTCATTCTTTTGTCTTTGCATATTTCCGGCTTAAGGCGAAAGAGTGTATACAAGAAAACATGTAAACTGGTAAAGAGCAAATTATTTTTTAAGTGAATCAAGTCAAGCCCACTTTTTGCCATGTGCTCGGCAAGCAAATGCCTTCTAGTTTTCAGCGTCGCTTTCGATGACAGCTCTACGCCTTTTACAAGACCTTCTCACAAGTTGGACTGAGCTAAAGAAAATTTTAAAAAAGTGGAATTGCTAGTAAAATTAGCTTGGTTGGTGTTATTGGTCGTAAACAGAACTTCCTTGGATTTTAGTGGGGGACGACATTCAAGCTTATATTGTGCAAATTGAATCTATTTGATTCATAAACAGTTTTCGAGTTTTTGACAAATTAAACATCATAGATGGAGTAGATAACCTTGGGAAGAAATGCTGTGATTTAAGCTAGAAGAAACTGAGAAACTAGAAGGTAAAACTGTATTCTTCTCAAAGTAAAGGACGTACGTTTAGCGCTGTCAAACGCTTGTTTATCAACTCAAGCAATTGCAGGCCCGGCGGAGCGGGTGCGGAAGGTGCGGAATCTTCCGCACCACATTTTTCAAGTCTAGATACGATTTTTTGAAAATGATTTTTTTTTACCTCATCCATGGTAAATGTGAAGATTGGAGGTTGATTTCCGCACCACTTCAAAAACGGCTCCGCCGGGCCTGAATTGTTAAATTTTTGATTTTTTTTCACAGCCACCGTTCTGCTTGAAGTAATTTTTAAATACTTTTTCTAATAGGCACTTTAATTTCTTGTATTTTTTCGATATCTTGACACTATTGGCACTGACAAAAGTTTGTTTTTATTTTTAATTTCGATTTTTGAATCTTAAGACTGGTTTCCAGAGCGCGCGCAAACCTGCGCAGAACAGAAGCGCGCGAGCAATGGCCGCGAACGTCCTTAAAAGGGGTCCTGAAGTCCCTTTGATAACTTACATAGTCCCAAAGGGGGGCTCCCGAAAAAAATAAATGCCATCAGAGTGGGGTCTCGAAATTTTTTGGCATCAAAGGCAATTTCTCCTCCACCTCCCCACCTCCCTCCGACTTAAATAATGACCAGTCCCTTATGAAATCGATCATGTTCATTCAAAGCCAGTGCTTGGGCTGCCTGTGGACTGAACTGACTAACTATGTCCGGGTCGAGCAAAGACAGACAGTCCTTTTTCAAAGTAGTCACGACTAAAAGAAGCACTTATTCTTCTCAATAAACTTAGACTAGTTTGATTTCATTAGCTGTAGCAATTTTATCGATTTAAGCGAAAGTTGTGACCGGCAGTGTTGACTAATATGCTCTGCATATAATGCCGAGCAAAGACAGGCAGTCCTTTTTCGAAGTCCAGACTAAAAGAAGCGCTTTATTATTTCTCAATAAACTTAGCCGTTAAGTTTGATTTCATTAGCGTTAGTCATTTCGTCGATTTTTTTGCAAAAGTTTGGACTGCCGGGCATATAGTCTATTTGAGACCGCGACCGGCTGCCGGTGTCACAGCGATATGTGTACCCCCCGAGATATGTGTACCCCCGCACACATAACACTAGTGATATATGTATCCCTCGCGCATGTGACCATATGTAAATGGAATATGCGCGCTACTATAAATATTTAAGTTATTATTATTATTACGTTATTGTTATGTGTTCGGGGGTACACATATCGCTGTAACACCGGGCATTTAGCCACAGCGTAAGTTTTTACCTCTATATTAAAGGTACCAGTTCAATAACAAGTTTAAATGTTTTTGCAGTTTTAATAGTAGCAAAGTCACTATCTTCGTACACTGATTATCTTCCTGTAAAGTCGTTTTTACTGTAATTCGTATCTCGGGTATCTTTAGAAGACTGTGTCAGTCAATGAAGACCAGACCTCTGCTCGCAGGCTATAAATTCTGAAAAGCATTTTCCAAAAAAATAGAAAACCGGACACTCGACAAGCGCTTCCGATTTATAGTGTATCAGTTTGTTGCTTGAGCTTCGGTTCATTCTCAGTGAAGCAAAATGTAAACAACGACAAAAGATCAACACGTTTTTCTGAAACGAAAGGAAGCAGCAAATGCGTTCGGTGTGTTTGCATAGAATGGATAAAGAGAAAAACACCATTAAGTCCTTGGCGGGAATCGAGCCACACGTTTCTGAAACTAAACGGTGCGCAACGTGCATTATTTATCATTGTTAATTTTTCGTGTCATTTTGGTCTTGTCAAACATATCAAGTCACGGATGCGAACAATTAAATTAACGATCCTTTAAGATTGGCTAATCAGTTTCTCAAGCTAAGTGGAATTAGAACCGCCTATTTTGTTCTGGCACTTAGTGACACCCTACTGATGGCGTCAATATTATTGTTTCGGCCTAAGTAAAAAGATATCTTGTCAGGATTGAAGTATTAATAACGCATGGTAAAAGGAGAAAGGAGAACAAGCTGAGTGGCGGGAAAGTGAGGTGATTCTGAAAACATCGCGCGCGTATGGAAAAAGCTGAGTCGCCTGAGATGTCACTCTATCTTGCTAAACGAGTGACCCTTAGTAGTGAGAAATCTATTTTGAGCTGCATCGGTGTATAATGCATAGAACGATGGATGGATAATAGGTAATTTTCACACTGAATGAAGAAAAGTATACTTAACACTGACGTTTCAGACGTTCGTTCTTCGTCGGAGTGACCCTCTGTCAGGAAACGCTGACAAGGAGAAACGCATTACCGAGATTAGGAGTTCTCTTGTCAGCGCTCAATTTCGATTTACAACTTTTTTTACCTTCTTTTTTCCGACGCTTTTTTAAAATTTATATATATAGAACACTGACCAAAATATAGGGTGCAGAAAATTCTTTGCGTTTGTGGGAAGGGGGAAAAAGCTAGAGAGAGAATTATTCAGATGTTGAGTATGTGTGCTCAGGAGACCATATGAACATTTCCCACGGCGCTGCCACATATTGAGCAATAGTAATAGCAATAGGTTTTTGGCCAGATAGTCTCGCATTGACACGCTTCAGAATGAGATTCTCGTGAAAATAACCATGGCCGCCGCGCGCATGAGAAAGGTCTTTAATCCAGGCCCCTAGACAGGAGGATGTCGGTGGGTTCAGAGGCTGTTGATTTGCTCATAATGATTACTACGAACACACCCCCCTGCTCTGAACGCACGCTACGGGCCTGTGGTTCCTGATCTGTTACTATTAGCAGTGAGAGATTGAGTAAGCCGGGGACCCGCACACATACAGGACGTCAGGAAGTTTGGTGCTACAGCAACTGTATTAACTCACGAACAAATATGGCTACATTTATTAATAAACTTTCTTTTTTTAATTTCATCCTGTTTCTGGTAAATTTTGCTACATCCTTAACTATTTTGAACTGCTTTCGCGCTAATTAATCTTTGTTATAAAATACAAAATCGATGAATATTTCTACTCGGTCCAGTTCCTTGCTCAATTCTGTAAAGACTATAAAGCTGAGTGAGGCAGACATCAGACCTTAATATCCTATACGCCTATACGACTAATCAACTAAAGAACAAGAAAGATCTATTTGATTCTCGTGAAAGATTAAACCCACATAAGTCTTGCACGTACGTGCTTTGCCACATGAAAGACCTCCAGTCAAGGTCTATACATCTGGTTTATGGGATCAAGAAATATTGATTCTTCGATAAAGCCATCTCTCTGATAAAATCACCCATCATTGCCATTAAATAAATATGGTGTTTTCTTAAAGGTAAGCGCAGTTTATAAATAAGCCGGTTTTAGGAGTGATTTGTCTTTTATTTTTCCCAAAAATGCTCAGTGTTTTATCTTTAGAAAGCGCTTTGACTAAAGCGAACCCTTGACGCTTTTAAAGTTTCAAAATTCAAAGCACACGGCTAATTTTCTCTCGGAAGGAATTATTAGATTATATTCACTTCTAAATATAAAACGTTATTGAAGACCCAGGCCTGCCAAAAGCCAGGAGAGTGTTTTTATTATTTACATGACCATCAATCAAGCAACAAAGCAGAAATCAGATAATTATGCCCTTCGGGGTCGTTGTCACGGCGAAAACTGTGGTAATAACCTTCTTTGAAACCACAGTTTATCAAAATGTGTCAAAAATTCACGAAAAGATAGTGAACAAGGAAGCAAGAATAATAAGCACACACACACACACACACACACACATACACACACACACACACACACACACACACACACACACACACACACACACACACACACACACACACACACACACACACAGTGAGAACCCGTGAACAGAAAGCGAGTTTATCATTTTTCCGGACATAACAGCACAGTTTGAGTTTCAAAACTGGAAATTTCTTGCTTGAAACACAAGTAACAATAAAACATGCATTTTGTAAATCTGCTTTCAACATAATGATAATGTCTACCAAAGGCTACATGCTGTTTTGTATGAATCAAATTTAGTCATGATCAACTGAAAAAGACATTGTATGATTCTATGTAAAAGAAAGAACAATTATAGCTTGTCAGAATTTTACGGCCGGTTATCAAGATTTTGACCAGCAACTTCATTGGCTTGCACCTGCCCATCACTAAATCCCCCGCTATTTATCATATGTGTCGTCCGTACTATATTTAGTCTTACAAGCGATTCAATCTTCATTTAGAGGATGCGCCGAATGGGTCTGGTGTACAAATTACTCAGCTTGATTTTAAAGCTAAACTTTCTAGAAAAAGCAACCTACATAAAGATTACTTTGTGCAAGTGTTTATAAAGGTCATAAACACGTGCTTTTGCACAGAATTTTCGGTATTTGGGGGATCAGTGACAAAAACCTGGCGAGGAGAGCGCAGCCGGGGTAAGTTGGTCCTCCGTCAGTAGAGTTCTTACAGTTTACGAACCACTAAACTTTGCTAATATGCTTTCGGTCATAACCGACCTTCATTTAAGAAAGCATAAGCGAAAAGGGTCTTTTCCTTTCTCTTTTACGTGTAATTAGTCATCTCTAAAGGCCTCTACTAAGCCGGAGTCAAGTTGTTTCGAGACTGACCGCTCACTTTTTAATTTAGTCGGTTTCGCATTGGAGCTCATGATGGCTTAGAATTCTGTATTTCAGTAAGAATTAATACATTTAAAAGCCTTGAAAAACGTACATGAGTGAGTCTAAGTCGTCAATACCAAATCTTCCCTTTAATTTATTTTGGATAAGAGTGGGCTCCTTGAGTGCTGTCGATTGGCTTTCGAACATCGGATTTTAGCTCAACAAATGAATGATGTCGTCTGAGCTATAAGGAGAGTTCTTTAAGCTTTGAGATTTTCCATTATTCACTTGAATTCCACTTTTCTCGACTCAAAACACTGGAATATAAAATAGATATTACCCCTATTGAAAGTCAGTAACAAAATACTTTAATTCTAACTAATTATTTTTATACTTCGAACGATTTCTGTGTTAAAAAATATCTTATTTGGGAATGACAAACAAATCGATCTCCGTCCATAAAAAGGTGCTAATTTCCCCGCTCCCATATAGTTTTTTTAGACTTGTGAGTAGGAAATAATATTTAAAATGATGTTTACCACATGTAGCAATCAAGCTACCTATAAATTGTCAAGGCAAACAAACTAAAACGAAGGTATATCAATTTAGAGTCCATTCACCCACGATTAACAACAATTATACCTACAAAACACCGACAATAGATGATTAGCCAAAGCCTTCGGTAATCTAATCTGACAAGACCCTTTTTCTCCGTTCTAATTTTACAACTTTACGCCAAATATTTGTCAAAATATTCTATTGCTTGTTTTTCACTTTTGAAAATGTCACTCTCAGCACTTGAATTTTGCCTAAAAAATTTGCTTTTCTACAATTTGAATTTTTCTTTTGGTAATTAGTGTCCAATTTAGTATTTTGTTTTGGGGTCCTTTGTAACTTTGAGATTTCTTTGAGGTCGTGCAATGTATTTTTGAGGTCGTTAATAAGTTTTGCCACACTGACAAATTAAACAATCAACTGAGCAAGATTTATCAAGAAAACCTCCAAAGGATGCCCTAATAAAATTGCCTTCTGGTAAAGAGAGAAAGACTGCGATGGCTGACACCAGGTGTCGGTAGCGACATTCACTAAATCCCATTCAACTACCTCTATAACTCCAACGAATAAAATTCTCCGTGAAAACAAACTCAAGCAATAATTTTATCAATATTTTTTTATTAAATACTTCGAATTTTAGTTCAATTAATTTGAATTGGTCGGCTCACTACCGAAAAAGGCTATTCAGAATTCCCGATAAAAGCTTGTAATACGACGTGTATGCACGTATAAGGCGCTGGTTGCCTGGATACGTCTGCGCCAGCTCTGCATGGGCAGACGACAGTTAGCAAAGAATAATTATATTAATAATAATAGAAAGCAAGGAAGATTGTTTATATATTATATCCTTGTTATCTTGCTCATGACCTGAAGATTTATCTTCAAAAAATTAAAGAAAATGCAAAACTGCGAACAAAAACAAAGACTTGCCAGGACTTGCCGCGGGTAGTCCTCGTTTAGGCGCCACGATTCGTTGATCAAGATTAAGGTTCCAAATACGCGGATATATACAAAGATCTTATGTATGCACTTGTAAACTCCTCGTGTAGATTTAGATTTAACGTCTTTTGCTTAGCCTTTCAAAATATGCCCCGAGTTCTTCACTAATTTCTGTTGTGCTTTGACAAGTTTATGTTTTATGGAAATTAGTCACTTTTTTTTATAAATATATATATCGATAGACAAGTATGATTATCACAAACTCTGTAACACCGTTGTTTAACTCAATATTTGATTGACGCTTATTTTTTACCAACCATTAGTTTTAAATAGGTACAGAGCATCATAAAGGACAGCTTTGGCACAGTCAGAATTAGATAAGCGGATTATTCAAGCAATAGTATAAAAAAAAAAACACTCACACCAAGTCCAAGAAAAACACTACCGAGTTTGCCGAAGTTAAAATCTACCCGCTAAAATGGGTTGTAGTCCATCGCATGCTTTAATCATAAACTCCTCAAGAACCAACGAGCCTATCTGCCTCCAGCCTAGAATTTACATGGTTTCTGAATCAACTTTGAGAATATTACAAGACGTTGGTGAGCTGCGACTGTATCAGCAAGAAGATAAAGATCCTGGAATTGCTAGAGTACGGTTTGGTACAAATACACTCGACCAACTTGAAAATCCTGTCGGCTACCAGACACAGGTTCGTCGTCAGCTTTCTATTGACTCTGAACAGGGAGTCACTGTATCACGAAAAGACAGCAAAATAACAGTTAATCTAGAGAAAACATTGGAGGACGATCAAGAGGGTCTAGAAGATGGCAATGTATCTTATGACGAACAACAAGAAACCGAAGAACCTCCTAGTTTACAAAGAAGGGACACTAGTCAAAGCTCGACCTCATCTTCGTCAACTTTCATCGTCGCACAGGTTCACAACCCTTTGTCATTGAAAAGTCTGGCGAAGGAATCTATATCTAACGATCATGTAGATTGTCAGACTAATACTCCTGATTCACAAAGAAATCTCATCGATTCAACCCACTCTTCTTGTGCTAGTCTGCAGTAAAAACAAGACTTACAAAACTGGTTGGGGAAAAGAGCAATAGAATGAGTTCCGGTAAAGAAAAATTTACATTCATGTAATATCAGCGCACAGCTGAATGAGGAATTGACTTCGGGTTCGTCAATGAAGTGGTATAAACGCGTTTATTAGAACGCGAAATAAGAGCTTTATTTAAAACTATATGAATATGTTGCGAGATCTTCTGACCTAATGAGGACAAACAGGGTAGGCCTACACGTAGAGAGGAAGTAAAATATAAGAGCCTCGTCGAAGAGAATTGATATGTTTACGCTAAAATGAGAAAAAATGGTTGAATTATGTAAAATGAATATATACAAGACTGAACCGATCGACACACAATTCGTTACTACCAAGACGGTCTTTATTTGAAGTCATAGAAGTGACAAGAAAAAAATAAAGACATAAACTTTGATGAGCTGTGTAAATTGAAGTCTTAAATAAAAATGCTGCCTGCTTTTTGCTAAGACAAAGTTCTAACGTTTCATGGAATACACAGCTGTGTTGGGGACCTTCAAACTGTGAGGGACAATAGACAATAAAGAAAGTCTTCTACCAGCCTTGAAAAAAACCCGCTCGTGTGAATATCTATTAAATCGTATCAACGCGTACGTTCGGTTTCTCGAACATTCAATATTAAACTATATATTTACAAACTTAAAAACACTGCTCGACACAAAAATAATCGAAATAAATACGAAACTGTATACAAAACATTTCAGCGGTTTCTATCAGTTTCTTCATATTTAGAACAAATTATTTTGCTTTTTACAAATGCAATACGCTTGTTTTTATGTTATTTTAATAAATGAAAGTGAGAAGTTCCCCAGTCTCACTTGACTCAAACTGTAAATATTAACATACAATTTAATGTTTTGTAGAAAACAATCAAAATAAACGAATATGTATAATTTTAGTTGTAGACGTTTTTGAATGGCTTTTTTCTTTTTAGCGCAAGCCAAGGCAGTTTTTTCAATTCTCGTTAAGATTAAGAACTACATTATCGAAAGAACTGGTTTATTTTTTTTACCAACGACAAGGGTCCATATTTCAAATTGTTTGATATATAAAACCTGCTGGCTGCCAAAAAGGCATTTTCCGGCCTAGCTTGCCTTGGGAAAATATAAAAGAGCATTTGACGGAAAGATATTGCTAACTGAACGTTTCACTTTTGTTTACGTCAGATTCGATTGGCGAATCTCGACCGTGCGATATCTTGTAGTTCCCTTCAATTTGAAGGAAGACATTAGCAAGTTGCGCGGCTCTTTTGTCGTGCAAAGTTTATTCGTTTGTTTAATAAACGAATTTTACACAAAAAAAAATCATTCACTGACAGGTCCATTAACTCTGTTGTCAGCAAAACATTTTCATCTAAACTTAAATCAGGTTTTCAAATTTGTTTGTTATCTTTTTGTCGACTATTCAACGAAATGGCCAGGAGGGACCAGAATATGACGTAGAAGATGAAAAGACTTCAAAATCGATTTCATTCCTTTTTTCGGCGTTTTAAAAAATCTCTTTTGTGTGTGTGTTAGTGTGTATTTGTGTGTGTTTTCAATTCTAAAATTCGGTTTTCAAAACTCAAGGAAGAAGAAAATTGATGGGAGTAAGTAAAACTTTAATGTATACGGAATATAAAAATAGAATTATTATAAATTATTCTTTTTTCGGATTTTACTCAATATTGATTCAGAAAAAAACCGACTTCAATCATGACGTACTAATCGATAATTGTTCTTGAGAACAGTCACTCATTTGAGAGGAGCTACAAGGAGTTCAAATTATGGCGATTTTCCATACGGTCATAACATCTCAAAAATTCTGGCCCTATACATTTGGATTTTCTGGGGAAAAGTGTTCCTTAACTTCTTTCCTCGCGGGATTTGTGCTGATTCAGCGGTCGAAGTGCAAATAACATGCCGAATTCTCCAAATCTTGACAAAACTATCCAGTCAACTAGTCCCAGCTTGTTTACTAGTGAGATTAATGCTCTTACCAGAAGCGCTTCTTTGCATATTAAAAAAATTTTGGCCATAAAATATTAAATAAATTATAGACAAACGGTTAAGCTATGATCGTAAAAAGCGAGTATTTTGGTAGGAGGCCTAGACTCGAAGCGTTAATTACCAGAAACTCAACTATTCCTCGATTAGTATTAGTCATCCAGTCTATATCTTTATTCAATTTGCGTTTAATTTGCTTCATTCTATTAAAAAACGTCCTGAAGTGTTAGAAATGCCAATCCGAACGTACATTTGATTCTACGTCTTTTTAAAAAAGAAGAATAAAAACATTAAGATATGATGAAACTACAGAAAAAAAAAAAGGGCTTTAATTACAGCATTTTTCAGGCACTGAATCTGTCATCATCATCATCATCATCGTCGTCGTCGTCGTCGTCCTCTTCCTCTTCCTTTTCATATTCCTATTCCTTCTCGTTATCATCATCACCACCATCATCATCATGTCATTATAATCAAGTATTTTTATAACAGCATAAAGAGGTCAAAATTACTTCATTCTGATTGGCTGAGAACAGAGGGCGTTTTCTTTATTGGGAGAACTCAGTTACTGCGCTTGCAGGTTTTTTTGCTCAGTAATTTTCAGATACTATAAAATAAGATTTCAATCGTTTTTCAAATAGAAAAAACACTGGTTATTTATGACTAAAAAGCGTGAACTAAAGTCCATTATTTTGACTGATTTTTGTTATTTGTACACCTTTTTAATTAAAAATATTCAAACAACTTCTTGCCTTTTGAGTTACTTTGAACTGATAAATGCATGTAAGCTATAGCCCATGGTTTTGTAATCGAAAACATATTTTTTTTAAATTAAAAAATTAAAATATATTCCATTATTTCTTTTAACCGAAAGTGTCACAGATCACATTTTTGTATGATTTCTTGTCAAACAAATACTACCTTGCTATATATTCAGAGACGTCGAAGACGGGGAGCTAGGGAACTATACCCCCCCTTTAGCTAAAAGTTTCATACAAGCCTCTTTCAAATATCAGCCCCCCCCACTTTTAAAGCAGCTGCGACCCCCTTGATATTGTCATACTTCGTTTATCTGATTCAGATTAAAATAATTAAAGCCCGTTCTTCCGTACATTCGTTCGTTCTTTAAATCTTCAATTGTTTATTCGTTCTTTAGTTCAAGCGCGTTAATTCGTTCATCTGTTTATAGCATCTTTCCTTTTTCACTCAGTTGATAAATAATATTTCTCAATTATTTGTTCGTTCTAATTACCTTTCTATTTCGGAAGCCCTCAAAGCAGGTTTTTAATCAAAGTTATATGCTCAACTTACTCTCGTATAATATTTACTCCTGTTATCGATGCTTATGTAGGTTCTACCTTATCTCCCAAACGGAAATTGCCTCATTATTCACATCAAACTTGTCTAAGTACACCTTAATTGAATTATCGCCAACTTTGCATAATATTATTTATCTACAGCATAAATTTTGGGAAGAAAACTTTAGAAATAAAGAAAAAAGAAAAGGAACAAATAAATATGTCTTAAAGGGAGGGGGGAAAGGGTTCTTAGTTCTCTCTAAGTAGATTAACATTTTAAAATAATGCGATTCTGATATGAGGCGCCAATTGCATCGATTGTCAATTGATTTTCTGAATACGTGCGACCTTCAAATGGTTTTTCGCTTTGAACCAATTAACTGAAGCTGAAAAACGAACTAACCAACCAATCACATTTCTTGAATGCAAACACGCAATTGAACTTAATTCCTAACATAGCCAATGAACAAAAGCGACTTTTAACACTACTTTTTTAAATCAATGTAAAGAACAATTCGTTATTATGATGGATAATTATAATTGACACGTCGGAAAACCGTCTATCCGCCACTTGTGGAGAGGAAATGAGGAAATTGAGCAAGATCACACTACAAAAAAAAAAAAAAAAAAAAAAAAAAACAGTCGCAAATAACTCATTTGGAAAAAATATGCCCCTTACATTAAATGGCCCTAGAAATTCAACTCCAGTCAATCAATTTTACAATTGAACCATAACCTTAAAAACATCCTGGATCCCGCGTCCCCCAAGTGGCAACTTTTTTCCCCCCGCTTTCACTTTATATTTTTATACTCGGAAAACAGATTGCTGTTAGGTTTTATGGGGGGAAAAACCAAGAATTCAAATGATTTATTGCAATTTTTTTCAAGAAAATTATTTTCAACTCGCCGCAACTATTGTCGTTGTCAGACGAAACACTGCCGCTGGGTATACTTTTTAAGGTCGGTCGGTCGATAACAAGTTTTATGTACTCATCTAGAGCCTTCTAATTTCAAGTTGATTAAATTCAATTTCCAACAGACCATCCGAAAGAGATGATGTAAAGTTGAAAATAGAATAGAAAACTCCTTGTGAACCAATCAAAGTTTAGATTAATTGAATCCGCCGCGATAACAGACAGGTTTACTTAGTGTAAGTGCTTCCTTCGAGAAGCTAACCTAGTTGTAATAATTAAGAGAATAAATGCAATACAAGAATTCTAGAGCTTATTTTAAAAATGTTTTTAACAGATCTTTTACCGCGCAACCGCCCCTTGTGAAGAAAATGGCCTGTCTGTTTACCGCTGCACCCACTCTGCCCGTTGGCCAAGTGCATTTATTTGTTAGACGTTCACCAATATGGCGGCCATAACGTCAAATGAAAGCGATCTAATGATGGTAGATGACGTCAAAATATGTTCAAATGTTGGTATTGACTTAGCCAATCAGAAAACGAATAATTTGAATGTTGTTTTAAGAAAATAAAATGGACAAACAATCGATGTTTTTATAGTTTGAAGTGTTTAAATACAACCTAAAAGGTCCTAAAACTACTGTGATCGACTTTAACCTGCTCGACATGTCAATCTATCAAAACTTTACTTGAGCAATTAAAATATCACAACTTAAAAATTAAAATAGTAAATGCAAAAACCGTCCCTTCTTTTGCGAAACTCAGCCGATATTTACTGTCAAATACGTGATCAATCGTTCCGATCAAGATTGCCTCAGTTCTCTCTCTCTCTCTCTCTCTCTCTCTCTCTCTCTCTCTCTCTCTCTCTCTCTCTCTCTCTCTCTCTCTCTCTCTCTCGAGCCCGTGTAGGCACTTTCGACAAGAAAATCTAAGCCTTTTTTCAAAGTGTTCAGAATGCGTTAAATCTGAATGTGACAATAACGTCAAACTACCGACTCTGATATAATCATAATTAAACTGTTTGAAAACTGCCAAGAAAGACAGAATCAAAGGGACAAACTGCCTTCGCTTTTAATGATTTAATTAAAGTGATTATAAGCTCAACTCATTATGGGGTACTTCCGACTCTAACACCGTCACTAGATAAGAACAACCATAACTATAACAATCATAACTATAAGATAAGCGTATTAAGACACTAGCAAATTTGTACGATGGGGGTCTTTTGACATTCACTACTTAGAGAATTTTACTTTTTTATTCAAGTTTATCTTTCCTTACGTTCTCTTGATGGACGTCAACAAAACTTATTGATAAAGTGATTGCAATAAACCCGTGAGATAGATATTAGTCATATTGACAGAAGTATACCCTCATTCCATCGAATTCTCTCGACTACTAGACATTAACTATTAGATTTACTTTAGACTGACGGGTTTATTGTAATCAATTTAACAGAGCTGGAAGGCTTAAAAATAACATCATGGATTAAGGAAACGAAGTCCTTGTTTGATGTTCGATAAAAGATAATTCTTTGGTTTTGGTATAGATCGTTTTCATGTGACGTCACGGCCGCCATGTTGGTGTGCCTCAAACAAAGTATTCCTCATTAGTTTCTCGTTACACGAGGTACACCAACATGGCCAATATGTGGGACCAGCTCGGTGCCATAAGTTGGTACTAGGCCCATTATGAATAAATTCGAATGTTTTTCGCAGTGAAATAAGTAACATATAATATTACTTTGTAGAAAGCTCAGAAAAAATTCGAATTTATTCATTACTTTATCCGCAGTACAAACAAGTCATATGCATATAGCCCATTATATACACCATATGGAATCAGCTGGGTCCCACTAAATTTCTAAAACTTGTGAAGTCCCATCTTGCAATTCCTCTTGAGATAATTTATAATGCCTCCTTTTCTAATGGCTGTGTTCCAGATCAATTAAAAATTGCTAAAGTTATT
>JANTNT010221936.1:0-15140 GCA_024752375.1 Entacmaea quadricolor
CTTGTTAGGGACCGCTATTCCCTTGTTAGGGACCGCTATTCCCTTGTTAGGGACTGCTATTCCCTTGTTAGGGACCGCTATTCACTTGTTAGGGACCGCTATTCGCTTGTACGGTTTTACTAAACATGGAATACGTATGACAACCCCATCACATCCGCTTTTTCTTGTGCAACAAAATGCAGATGATGCGCACTACAACACGGGCAGCCTAGTGAAAACATAAAGGGCGTCTAGTTCTTGTTTTAACTGTTTTAACTAAAACAAGTTTAACGTTGTATTTGAGTATTCTTACCTGAGGATTCTTTAGCGTAATTACGACAGGTTTCTTGAATATTTTCGTTGGTTTGGGACTTGTTGATAGAGAGATTACTACTGGACTTGCCGTTTGTTCTTGTTTGTCCTCAGTGTTGTTGTCGAAGCTAAAAAAAAAACAAATGTTCAATCATCGTCCGAAGTAAAAATGGTAACTAGGGAGGTAGAACGTACAATGAATGCGGGATCCGTGTATTTGCCATGCACATCCGACATTCCTACACATTCCAACAGTGTCAATTCCAAAGGAAATTCTGAGAAGAATTTTGCTTCACAGTAAATATTAATCTTTCTTTTAATCAAATAAGGTCAGCATAAATATAACATAAGTTAAGTTTACCCATCGTTCGCCGTTAGTAATGGACCAATGTTTTTGAGATAAATAAAGGAAACATACGTCTTGTTGCCTAGAAACGGTAAAATATTTTAAAATATATCTTTAATGAACGTATAATCAATAAACATTTTTCAAACTTGTAGTAGTAACTACAAAACAGATGTTCTAAACGAGGCGCATTTCCCGTCTGGTCTTGAAGCAAAAGATCGTTTTCATGTGACGTCATAGCGGTCATTAATGTTAGTGTACCTCTGACATGCAGAGCATTGTTCATTAGCTTTTCTTGTTACACGAGGTACACCAACATGGCCGCCATTGTTATTTGATTTTCCAGGGATTGAGTGAAATAACCTATTTCTTCGTGGTCAATGAAAACGAATTCCGGAAATTTCTATCGCTTTATCAATGATCGAACATGACGGCAGTATATGCCTGTCATAAGAAGCCAATAGTAGTGAGATATGCATTCAACTCATTTAAATCAAGTAATCTACTCACAAGCTTTTTTGTTTGTTTGTTGCTTGCTTGCTTGTTTATTTGTTTGCTTGTTTGCTTGTTTGTTTGTTTGCTTGTTTACTAGTTTGCCTGCTTGCTTGTTTGTTTGTTTGTTTTGCTTGTTTGTTTTTTGTCTGCTTGTCTGCTTGTTTGTTTGTTTGTATGCTTGTTTGTTTGCTTGTTTGTGTGCCTGCTTTTTGGTTTGCTTGTTTGTCTGTTTGTCTGCTTGTTTGTTTGTTGTTTGTTTGTTTGCTTGCCTGCTTGTTTGTTTACTTGTTGTTTGTTTGTTTGCTTGTTTGTTTGCTTGATTGATTTTCATTCATATTTTCAAGTGACTCTGACAGTAATTACCTTTCTTCACCTTGGATTGTCTAATGTCATCAAGAGGCAAGGCAATACTATTGCTATCCAAAGTAACCAATGGATACTTAACGTAACCAACCATTTGGTCCAAAACAAATGATTGCATGTTAACAACTGAAAGAACAACATCAATATAAATTACATCAGAGATATTATGAACTTCAGTTCAGGTGAATCGGGAGGAAAACAGAAGGGATTTTAAGAGTAGATTTAAAGGGGTCAATTTAAACGGTGTCTCTCTTTACGTCAATCGGTCGTTCGTTCATTTATTTAAACAGTGACTGTCGTTACGTTGCGAGGCTGGTTCGAGGAGTAAATATGGCTTTTAATATAGTTGTTCTTTTCTAAATCTGGTCCAGTAACCACGAGCAGTGGCTGTAAGACGAAGTTGAGCCTCCTATTTTGATTATTTATGAAGTGTACATCAGCTCCGCCAAGCGAACCTTACTGATGCCGGGCATATTTTGTTGATTAAGTTATTGACGGTTTTTCACGATATGAATTTATTTCTAGCAACTGCATTTTCAAATATTCAATGTATAGATTTATTATGCAAGTACAGGAAGCGGTGTTTTCCCGTGGAAAATTTGATAATTTTTTGTTCAACTCGTTTTATAAACACTTCTTTATATGTCATAAGCTCCCTTTTAGCTTGGCGAGGACGGGACCGCAATTTTAAGTGATCATCCGAGCCAACTATTCGAATGCTTCAACCAAGTTCCCGCCAATTGGAAAACGTTAAATTGCTAAAACTGAGCTTACCAACATTTGGCGCGCTTTGTATGACAGGTTCTCTAGCTGTTAAGAGTGATGTGATACCCATGGTGATTGAATCAAGTGAATCCAACAACTGAGAGGCGTCTGATACTCTAGACCTCTAGGATAAGAATAAAATTCAATCTTTTACTCATTGTCGTGTATACAGTTAGCTATGCTAAAATATTGTAATCCATACCATGGTAAAATAAGTAACAAATAAACTATATAACTTTATTTCCATATGTCTATAGTGTCTGTAGTAAGCACCTGGAAGGCTCTTATAATTGGGAAAAAAATACCAACTGGGATTTTAAATATCGACCTTAACGGAGGGAGCTAGGAACCTCGTGGCAAGGGAGACACAAACATATCTTAACTTTCAAGTGACGTTAAGTAAGAGAATCAATCGAAAATTCCTGTCAAAGGATAGGGGGAGAGCTGCGCTACCAATGCTTCCCACTTGATGCTGCAACTCTGCCAGCTGATTTGAGAAATTCGTTTAGCCAATCAGAATCGGAGAATTCGAAAAAGTGAGGTGTCATCCTTGATAGCCTGCCCTTTCAAAATGGCGGACTAACATTTGATGAGAAGCGACGAATTCCCAGTTTGTAAAACTCTTTGTAGATGTGTGTTCTTTAGGCAAGTGGTTTTGAGGTCGTTTAGGTTTTACTTCGATTCTATCAAACGAAGAGATAGTGGCTGAGCTCTTACAGTGTTGTTAGCTTCTGTGGCTGTACAAGTCGTCCAATTCTCGCTTCACTATTTTATAGCTAGTGCAGTGTACTGTCAATATTGTGCAAATAAGAGCATCGAGCCGGCATCATGAAGTTGAAGGTGGAGACCACATTTGTAATTATTGGGTGTACAACTATTTCCAGATCCCTCGTCTGATAGTTGTTTTAAAACGTTACTCGAGCGCGACGATAATACTCGCTAAAATCTAACAAAACATTTCATGATTCTTCGCTATTTTGTGGAGGTATCGTTAACATTTTGTGAAGGGGATATTTTTCATAATTTTGGTATAGATTAGACTTATCTGTAAATTTGTTGGAGCAGCCTTAACACTGAAATTCCCCGGGTTGAGCTGATCGTTGGCTTTTTTGGGATTATTGGGTATTCCTCGATGAATCGGTGTTTCCCTCTACAAAATTTGACTATATTCACTACTTTGTGAAAAAATTAACAAGTTTTGGTTGTATCCACTAATAAAGAAGTCTACTTTTTTTCGTTTTACGCTAAGCGGCAGACAATGATGAAACAATTAACAAGTTTGATATTTTTATTTCAATGTTTTTATTTTTATTTTTCACTCAAGCTGGTCACTCCGCCGGCACGCGTCAAAAAGTGGTGAATCTAATTGAGATGCGAAACCGCGGGTCAATTTTCGCACGCTACACATGACACCTCAGTTTTTCAGTGACGTCATTATACGTCACTATTTCAGATCAGCTGGTGATAAGTGGACACAACATTGTCCTATACAGACTGCCCGGGTATCTCCCACAACAACTCTTATTTAATTGTAAGCCTTTTATGTAGAAGGCACTGAACAGAAAAATATGTTAGATAAAGCATGCATACCGTAGGAATTTGTTTCCAAGACTTCATAGCAACAGCATCTAGTATATTGCTGGCTACTTTTACTATATTCTGCAAGAAAAGATGGAAAACATATTGTCACAGCCACGTGGAATAATAAATAGAGTAGTACATACAAAACAAGCCCGAACAAATGCAGTGAATGCCGGTTCCTATAGGAAATGGCTGGGTTTATCGCATGTTGGTACCTTAAGTGCCTCTTTTGAGTCATTTAGTACATTAAGGACTTTTGAAACAACTGACAAGGGTTATATTAAGTTACTGGAAACGAATAAACCATAAGATGTAATAAGGAGCGGATCAAGGATTTTTTCCAAGGGGAGGGTAAAGTTAAAATTGACTGGAATTGAATTTCTATGGACACAAAAGGTCTTGAGGGCAAATTTACTATCGTTACTGTAACTCCTCCCCCCCAAACAGCTCCCTTAATCCGCCCCTGTATGTCGTATAATGCAGACACACCACATTGCAACTGTAAGACTGCCGTGTACCAAGTCATTGTAGTTAGAAACTAGACTTAATTCATTCCGCTGTGATCCTTTGTTCACCAGACCCTATGGCTGCCATGCTTTCTTGTTGAATAAGCTGTGACTGACCTCACGCAATACACCTTTAATTTCCCGAATTCGCTTGAGCGACCACGAAACAATGGTTCCAAGACGAGGCAGCGGTTGATATTTTCATACATTTACTGTATTTTGTCAAGATCCACCTCGTCTTGAAAGTATTTCGTAGTCACTCAAGCGAACTCAAAAAAGGTCTAACATATGACTGGTCGAACAGATCCCCTCAATACTGTTACTCGGAGTGCTAGCTTTCATTTTGGATAGGCTGGATAGGCTGTATAAACTATAACGATGCGCAGAATAGACCACACTTAAGATGACTATTATTGTTATATTACGCAACAATACCGATAACAACAGTCGCTGCGAATATTCTTCCATTCCTGATGTGTTCTTTCCAGTAATCTCGTCCAGTTTCTTTATAATCTTCACGATAGTAATGACATCTCCACCGTATATCATCATACCATTGGTTAGATTAGTGGCTTGAGAGAGCTCGTATGATATATCGGTAATGACACCTTCATCTAGGTCTTCTATCAGCAACTACAGCAAAATATATCTTATTATAAAATGTATGAATAATTAATGAGGAAAACACAATAGAAATCATAACCGTGAAAGAGCTCTGTATATGCCAAACAGAACTAATTAATAAAACATCAGTATCTGTTACCGTATAACAGATCACTAGTGATCTATTATGAAGAACTGAATTTATAATTATCTAATGAATTTTATAAGTAATTTACAGAATTCGTGTGCGTTTTGTTTCCGATCAACAGATAAATCGGAAACAAAACGTCTACTCATTCTGTAAACATTACTTAAAATTTTATATTACTGTCCAATTAGTATATGTAATAGGACTCCATGCTGTCAAATTAAGAAATAATTGGACGAGGAAACTTTTGAGGACTGCCAAAATTGGACTAGGCTGTAAGCCGAGTCCAATTTGGAAGTCAGAGGAATTTTTCGAGTCTAATTATTTCTTAATTGGAAAGCATGGAGTCCTATTACATATACAAATTAAGATTATTATCCAATAGACGGAGTTATAAAAACAACCATATAAATGATGTAAAAGTTGACCGAGCCAATTTGTATATCCAACTGTAAAATCATAAAATTAATAAAAACCTAATTGTGATTAAACAATACAATAATTAAAATTAAAGTCATAGTCCTCCATCATGATTAATGGTACTAAGATAGTCTAAAAGTTAAGAGTAATTAAAAATGAATTAATAGCTAATAGGGACAATGGCTGAGTTTTACCGGATGTTTATAAACCGTTAATTCATAGTTGTAATTACTCTTAACGTTTAGGCTCCAGTAAAACATAAATTATTATAAAATGAAACTTCCCGGCAACATACACATATTAGATGTTATTAAAATTATTGACTTTGTTGGATGGAGCACTTTGTCATGTGGCACACGTTGCATGGGTCACTGGACTTAACACCTAAATCCGTGTTCCAAGGTGTATTTTTAAGTGAAACGTATGTAACGTTATAGCGAGTTTCACGAGAAAATGGCCACCTTTTACAACAACTGGTCCCATGGTACAAAACTCGCCATGCTGGATGGCAAAAAAATGCAATAGCCTTCAGAACAAATGGACTTTTTGATGTCCTGGATTGGGCTTGCCATCCAGCAAGGCATGTAACATGTAACATGTGACCTGTTGTT
Source organism: Entacmaea quadricolor (assembly GCA_024752375.1). Taxonomy (NCBI): domain Eukaryota; kingdom Metazoa; phylum Cnidaria; class Anthozoa; order Actiniaria; family Actiniidae; genus Entacmaea; species Entacmaea quadricolor. The sequence goes on from JANTNT010221936.1 coordinate 6,130, forward strand.
GTAAGGCCTATTGCATCGTGTAACATGATAAGCTTTATGAAACTTTCTTTAGTTTTCGCTGCGAGGCAGTATCATGAAAAGTAGAACTACTTTCTTTGTACTCTTTGAGAAGAAAAGAACAATAGTCAATGCGTCGTTTAAAATCCTTCGTGGAACATGCCTCACAAAGCCGTTGCATACGTTTCAGGTAAAATTCCATGCACTATTTGACTAACAGTTTGCAATGGGTTTTTTTTACGGTTCGACAAACCATCTTGAAACGTAAGCAGTCTGTTTCATTTGTATTTTATTAATGCAGCATGGTGGAATGAAGATGATATTGCACTGATGATTATTCACTTTCAGTTTGACTGTGCTGGACCAAGTTAGCTGAATAGCAAGATGACTGTTATGACATGTAACACACATTTGATATGTTCTTACTCTATTCTGTATGTCTAATATGCGTTTAGAAATGCATCCTTCGAGGTTTGGTGGACGCCATGCAGCCTTTCCGTCTTTTCTATCACAAAATCTTTCAGCGATTCCTATATGATAAATAAAAAAATATATGGCTATCACATGACCACTATTTTTATTTCCTTAGGAATGATCGCAAACTAACTATAGTGAACATCATCCAACATGACCATCACTTTTATTCCCTTAATTAGGAATGATTACAAACCACCTATAGGGGTCATTATGTGGACACCATGCACTTCTGTTCTGGTAGGAATGATTGTCAAGAAGATAGAATATATCAAAAATCATAATAAATGACGTCATGCGTGTTCATTTTAACATATTATTTACTTTACTCACCTTCAGTTCCTTTTGGACATAGAATACGTGTTTGTTGTCCAACTACCGTCCAGTGCCACGATAGACCTTCAGTGATTTGAAATTGGCATGTATTAATAGATCTGGGATCGATTTCTGCAAGAAACGATGTTAGATCGCGTGTCAAATTATCCAGCATACTTCTACTGCCAATATAGTTGAAGTCATATCGTAGTCATTTTAAAAGGAGAGGAGATTTGTATATATGGTTGCCTTTGTTTTGTCTTTTATTTCCTGGCAATAACTTGTAAGAAAAGGCATAGAAGTCATATATTGGGCAACTGCTCTTTCCGAAGTAGGGGAAAAGAATGGAAATGTGTGGATACCTCTATAGAGGTATATCTGATCTCTAGCTATGGGTATATCTGACCTCTATGGGTACAACTGACCTCTATGGGTATATCTGACCTCTTTGGGTATGTCTCGACCTCTATGGGTATATCTGACCTCTATTGGTATATACTGACCTCTATGACAATATTGACCTCTATTTTGATCTTTAATTTGACCTGTAATCTTATACTTACTGGTACAAAATGTGCCGTTACCACCATAGCCAGGTAAACACGTGCATAAGTAACTCCCTCGTATGTTATGACATGATGCATATCGGCTACAAGTGTGTCGTTGCTCTTTACACTCATCTAAATCTGTACAATAAATGAACAGATATAATATACCAAACCATTTTGGGAGCCGGATGCTTTTGTACCATTCAATTAAAAAGGCTTACTAACCAAGAGTATAAACAAACTTTCGTAGCATCACCCATGGACCAGTGCTTCGGTTATTTGTTGCTCTAATTTGGACTTTGTACCCTGTGTATTGCTGAAGTCCTCTAACCAGTATTGACGTCCATTTAGAATCTTTGACTATACAAATGGTATTCTTACAAACACGGACTTCATAAAAGGCAACTTCCATAGCAGGACTCATGGGAATCCATTTTAGGTGGATAGCTTCCCAGTCTTTCGCTGTTGCTTGTAGTCCTTCTGGTGAAGCTGTAAAGAAATTATCCAAGTAAAATCTCTCTCAACATGTACTCAAAGATAAGACCCCTCGAGTCATTTTTGTAAGGGTAAATATATTTTTGGTTTCAATTGCCCTATTTTATTATGAAGTCAGACTTGTTTATGTGGAGGACACAATCATCAAGTATAATTAGCCGTGTTCAAAACGAGTGGAGGACTGGGGCGAGTAATATATTATTATTGAAAATTGATTTTATCTCAAAGAAATTTTTTCTTTGGAAAGAGAACGTCAAAATCAGTATACTCAGCAATTTTTGGGGCGATACCTTAATTATAATGAATGCTATTAGCTTCCAAAAACCGTAAAATTTATAGACGTTTGCATATTTGAAGGGACAAGTGACCCTCCACACCATACATTTTCTGCTAATTTTTGCTGTATTTGAAAGGTTGTAGCTATTGTTATATCCAAGATATCACTCTGAAAGTCGGTGAGTATACTAATTTTGACATTCTCTTTCCAAAGAAATAATTTTCTTTAACTTTTTAATTGCAATATCAATATATTACTCGCCCCAGTCCTCCACTCGTTTTGAACTAATTCTGCTTTGCAGAGGAAAGCTTAATTTCAAAATTTCTGATTTAAAAATGTGAGATAACACACTGTTTGTCCCACAATATTTACTTTATTTAATTGGTGACTGTTATCGCTTTTCTTCGCTCTATAAAAATGCATTTCATAGATAATTCCTTTGTGTTGTTACTGTTCTGTCTCCCTCGCACGACCAGGATCTTTGGCGTTTAAACAATAAATTGTTTTGATGTGACGTCATAATGAAATAGCTAGGGCGATAGGCCATTTACAGGATATACTTCAATTCCCGCGAACAGTAGTTTCAAGTCGAGGCTTCGTGCGAAGTTTTCATTTATTTGCTGAATTTTTTTTACACGAAGCCTCGACTTGAAACTATTGTTCGCGGCATGCAATTGTGGTGTTTCTCGGAAATGGACTATTTTACAGAGCGTTTTCACTCGATCCCTGGAGAATTAAGCATTCCTCATTAGCTTCTCTTGCTACACGAGGTACACCAACATGGCCGCCATGACGTCAGATGAAAACGCTCTATAGTACGATAATATTCGACACATTTGATACCATGCTAATATTTTTTATTCAACTTTTCTCTATCATTTCCACTTACTTCTGATGATCGGAACCTTTTTGGTTCTGACTGTTACAGATGAAGGCAAACCAGGGCCTCTTCCGTTCACTGCTGCTATCTCGATAGCGAAGGTTGTACTTTCTTTAAGTTTCTCGATAAGGTACGACTGTTTTCCGTAAACAAATATACTACGACTTGATGTACTGTCGGACACGTTAACCTAAAGAGGTGCAACAACATAAACGTGATTACGACCACAGAGTAACATGGAAAATCATTTAACGTCGCGCACAATTGTTGCATGAATAGAAACACAGGAAAAATTCGCCGTTTTAACCAAAATCATGCGAAAAAGTTACATCGTGTGTCCGATTCTTTAACATCACATAACTAACCTGGTAACCTTTAAGGAGACCATTGATCCTGGCTGGTGGAATCCACTCAATTAAGACGGTTGATGATAATATTGGTGTAGCTTTGAAGTTGATCACTCGTTCTGGTTCTTTAGGATACAAAAAACAAACAGGTACAGTTCCATGGTAATAAAAGTTCCAGTGACTGTAGCAAGGCAGATTGCTTGTTGTTGTTATTCGTCGATCAATCAATCTTTTCGACGCCTTTTTTATCATGCGACTTTCCGCTGACTATGGTTAAGCGGGCACGCCTTATCGTGCGACTTTCCGATTATGAACGAAAAAGCGAACGCAAACTAAGAGTGGAACGACACTACAAACTTCGAGTTCTAATCGCCCCTTCGGGCCTGGCTCGGATCTTGTTCGGTACTCTGCGTGACCGCTTAACTATAGTCAGCGGAATATTGCATAATAACAATGGCGGCGGATCGATCAATCCATCGATCGAATTAACACAACAACAAACAGCGGTCTGCGTGCTCCCTTGACTGGTGGTGCTTGTGTAGTTAGTATATCCTTTTCCTTACCTCCCTCTTCAGTCCTACATTTAACAACTTCTGTTTTTATAATATCGTCATTCTCTGTTTCTGCCCATATCTTGATTCGATAACTTGTCATGGGCACTAAATAAGATTATGAAAGAGGACCAAAAAGTTAAAAAAAAAAAAAAAAAAAAAAACGAGTAATATTAAAAAGGGAGTGGGAAATTACAGTGACACATCCACATAGTGGCTATTCGTCCACTGAAGTCCAGTTTGAATTTAGAAATTTTGATTTTTAAGGAGCACTGTTATTTTTAAGGAGTTGATATAACTCCAAAAGTGGAGTTTACAAAAAGGTAGAGGATGACTCCTTTTTTTGGAGTAATTTTAACTCCTAGAAGAGTTAAACTTACTTCTATGATAGAGCAGATTTAACACTTTTTCGAGTTACTCCACTAGAGTCAATTTAACTCTATTGCCGAGTTAAATCAACGTACTTCTTAGATATAACAGTGGAGGAAAACCGGAGAAAACCCCCCGAGCGAAGGGAGAGAACCAACAAACAGTTCTACTTACATATGAAGCTGAGCCGAAATCGATTCCGGATCGAAGTGATGAGAGGCGAGCGCGCCCACCCATGCTTCCTTTGTTTATTTAGCTATTTGCATAGTGTCATAATCTCACCGTGCTTAATCAAATCGATATATTATTAAGTAACAATACGCATTGCTTACAAAACAGCAGGAAGCAACTCCCTATTTCACGTTTATACGCACACCACGCTCTAAGGATCCACTCAAACGTCACACATCGTATAAGCTGAACCCATCAAATCTAATTGCATCGAGTGGAAGGTGAGTGTGAAAAGTATTTTTAATTTTTTTTTAGCATTTCCACTAGAGAAAGACGTAGGAACTCAACAGAATAACACATGGTCTGGAATACGAAAACGTTACAAATACATACGCCAAAGGATAAAGCCGGGATCAATATATTTGTTTCAGTAAGATATGATTCCGTGGAATTTCAGCTTCTGTCGGTTATTTTTAATTTTTTCCACAGTCGTTCCTTTGAATTAACGTTGGCGCTATTGGATAATTTGTTGCAATTAACTGCTGGTTTGCGCACATGCGTCTGCGGTAATCAACGATCACAGAGCGGTACCAATCTCGTCCTTCTTGGTCTGCGACCGAGAAACGAGAGCCTCTGGCATAATCCGCTTTTTCGCCAAGTTTCATTGGCTGATTCGAATAGAATTTGCTCATGCGCGTTCTACTGGAAGTAAATTTCCACCAATGGGCAAAGCTGTTGAAGATAGTTGTTAAGATCAAAGGAGACGCTTAAAATCGGAACTCAAGAAATCCTGGCGAACTGTAATGAATAGACCTTTACCGCTTGGGCTAATGTTTTCCCATTTCAGACCACGTGTCATTCTCTTGAGAACAAAATCCTTTGTTTGAGTTGAATCCATATTCATGTGTCTTCTCATGTGTAACCATTAAACAAAGAAATGGTACTCTAGGGAATGACACGTGGTCTGAATTAAAATGCGGAAAAATTACACCGAAGCGCAAAGGGCTATTATGCCAGAGACTGTCGTTTTGTCGGCGCAGACCAAGAGGAACGCAGACTCAGGATACGAGATTAAGAGCGTATACACTTGTCTCTTCACTAGGATATTATTTTAGCATAATAATATTCTCAAATAATATCTAAAACAATCCGTATGTTAATAAACGAAAAGCAAAATTCTTACATAAATTGTTGAATACGACGTTTGTAGCAGTTTTTGATAGTTTATAGGCATCTATTTTCCTGGTTTTCTTCCCTTTTCTTAATCTGACATAGTAGCTAGCAATCGTGTTGTAAATGTCAAGGGAGTGCCGCCAGGTCACATTCAGAGATGTTGTTCTTGCATCGCAGGAAGCATTAAGAATAGAACCTAGAAACAAAATACAGGACAGTTTTGATAAAGTCAGTTTTACCGTCGTCCTAAAATTTAAAAGAAAACTAGTGATTAAACTATTTTGAGCTGCGTCGGTGTATAATGCATAGAATTGATGGATGGGTTGTAGGTAATTTGAAACAGCATGAATAAAAAACGAGTATACTTTGGACGCTAGTCCTTCTACGAAGTAAAAGAGCCACTGCAAGGACGAAAGACGAAGCACTAACGTCCGAAACATCAGTTAAGTATATTTTTTTATTCGCGCTGTTTCAAATTATATCTAAAAGGGAGAGAAGGGAGAGGGCAATAAACAACTCTACTCACATATGACGCCGAGCGTAACTTTGCAATATGATTAATTATTTGACTTGAATTTATTCTTAAATGCATTTTCTCAAAAGAGAGAGAAAAAATAACTCAAGGGAATGAGATTTTGTCTGAAATGGGGGAAAATATACGGCCAAATTAATGAGCACTTTTACCCAGTAAACATTCTACAGTTAAGGAAGCATTTCGAGAAGATCGAGACTATATTTTAAAGGATTTTAGGCGAAGAGCAGTGAAAAAAGTCTGTACACTCGAACAGACAAGTACCGGAAACTTAACACGAGGACAAACGTAAGGCAAACATTCTCGAAGAAAAGTTTGATTCCTTCAAAAATCTTTCCTTGAAGACAAAACTTTGTCCTCGGAACTTGTCGTCTCATTACAAACAACTTTGATTTCAAGATGACTTAGTGCATTCAGTAATAAAAAACACAATAGCGAACACCTGAAGTCATACAATAATGTCGTTCTTGTAGGACCGTTTAATTAAAAAAATAATTTCCTTAGGAAAGAAATCAATGTCATCAAATGTTTCCGTTGCCAAAGGAGGTAGACTTTAAAACTGCTCGCTAGAAACTTGACTCAAGAAGAAAATAAATGTATTTATAATCTTCAAATATTTCGCAAAGACTCTCATTTCTTTCTATTTTCTTAAATGTTTATTCCGTAATATAGAATGTAAGGAGTATGGCTTGACTTAATGAAAGCTGTACACTTGAAGAAGTTGTGCTGTTGAAGTAATTCTTAGATAGTCTCATGTAGTCGATCTAACGGTGAAGCAAAAAAATGACATGATATCATGATGTACAGAACTGAATAAATGAATTATTAGGGTAGTTCGGTATGTGTGGGGAAACATACAGTTCCGTAACTCTTATAAATGGCTTTCGTATTCAAGTATTTTGATTGGATGGTGTTTGTTTTCTCGCTTTCTGATTGGTTCAAAGTGGAAGCCATTTAAAAGTCACGGTAAGGTACGTTTCCCTTTCATACCGACGAAAACTGCTCAAACGAAATTACGAATGCACACATACTATATATGTTTATAAAATGATTTAAAATACTAAGTGCGCTCTGATTGCCCGAAATACTGTATCACCAGCTCCGGTTTTTATCAGATAGAGAAATTTTGCCATCTTTATCGTAGTTTATCAAAAACATCAATTTAGCATGAATAGTTTAAAGGCACACGAAGTTTTAAAGATTACTTGTCTATCAAATACAAGAGGCTTTTCTGATTTATAGCTTTAGCGTTAGTTTTAGATTACAGCATTCATTTATGGAATAGGTTCGATGTGATAGAACGTGAACGAACAGCTCGAACCAATTGCTGGGGTTTTCGATATTCTGCGAACTCTGAGATTCAAACGGCAATCGCCAAATGGGGTTTTGCTTCCGTCGGGGAACAGGTACGTAAATCTTATTTGAGTGTTGAATTTCACGACTTTCACTCTGCCCCGATAACTTTACCGCTCGACGTTACAGTTGTAAATAACAAGACCTCTCTAAAAACAACGGTAAATATATAAGTTCTCTAGCTATAACATTATCCGTCTCTAACAACAATTCGCCTTCAACCATCTCTAGCCTGGATACGCGTAGTTTTGGTCAACGCCGACGGAGTACAGTCAGCTAGTTAGATCAAAATCGCCAATACGCACAATTTATAAATCGACTTCTATTATATTTGTGAAATTCAACACTCAAATAAGATTTACGTACCTGTTCCCCGACTTAGTTTACAATCTGTTTCTCTTCCAGATCTGACTGATAAGACGATTTTTTTATGTCCTAAAATATCTTTGAAATCTTCGAAGAATTCTTTAGAATTGAAAGTGTTTTGAGTCCCGAAAACCGTTCGGCAATGTTCGGAGATTTGATTGACGGAAGTAAAAACGCCATTTGGTGGTTGTCGTTTGAGTCTCAGAGTTCGCAGAATATCGAAAACCGCAGTAAATCACCTTCGTGATCACCACGGCTCAGAATGCTGGTCAAAATACATTTATAATATTTATTCAAACAAAAACTTTAAGCATGGCATAGGTTTAAATTTTCTTTATTATTTGTAGATACACCTATTTCAAAAATCGTTGTCACAACCAAGAGCGTCAAGCAACGAGCCAAGACGGCATAGAGCATTGGTACTTTTAATCGTAATTAATTTAATTATCATGCATTTTAATTTCATTTAGGTGGACTTCAGAAATGCTTTGAAACCATATGGTCGATGGACCTTTCGTGGTATGAGCGCTAAAATAGTTGAATGTTCGATGCTTCTCTTTGCGACTTCAAGATAGAAGGCTGCCTCCTCTTTTTCCAAGCCTAAAAACTCCACCAGCCAAATTGCTCTTGTCACCGTGTGAACCAGGCTTTAAGGTCTTAACTGTATAAAGAAGGCATTTCTTTTGTACAGAATACTCCAAACGATTACATGCAAATCGGTCACCTGCAAGCATTTACGATGAATAAATTAATTACAATTAAAAGTACCAACGTTCTCTGCAGTCTTGACTTGTTGCTTGACGCTCTTTGTTGTGACAACGATTTTTGAAATAGGTGTATCAGTGAGAGTTTAGCTATTTTTTAGAATTTAAGAGTTTAAAGTTAACACAGTCTTCTGACTTACTTATTTGTGATTGAAATATCTTTTTCATTTCAAGAAGCGATAGCGTTTTGTGCCATATCATAACATCATCATAAGAAGCTTTTCCATGCAAAAATAACGAGTTTGTCCTTGAGTTTTGAAGCTTGTTTTGGATGAGAGAGGAATTTGTGTACAGTATTTGAGTTCGTATGCTGAGTCGTCGACTATTGCTGTAAATGGCAAGACCACTGGTTAGATCCCACGTAATGGCTATGTGATTCCATACTGAAGTATTTACCCA
>JANTNT010222047.1:0-15134 GCA_024752375.1 Entacmaea quadricolor
GGCTAAACGAATTCGGTGACCCCCATTTTTTATTTGCTTGTTTTACTTCTTATATGTTTTTCTTTCATCATGCAAAGATTTTAAAAAATCTGTCTAGAGGATCTTTTGCCTATGAGCGTCCTTAAGGGAAGAGAGGAAGGACATACATACATGAATACAAAGTCCTAGGTTATCATTTTTCATTTGCACGTACGTTTGTTTATCAAAGGTGAATCTCTAAAAGTATTTGTACATACATAGAAAAAAACTGACTTTATTGATGATTTGATTATCTTAATGCCTAGTCGCGTCAACAGGATAGCCAGCGCGTCGTTTGTTGAGTAAAATAATATCAACAGTGACCAATGTCTTCAACCTTATTGTTAATTGGGGTCATCTTAGATTAGAATTTTAAGAACGACCAAGTATTCTTTGTTCGTTATAATCGTATTTCCTAGTTTTCAATATCAAGTAATTTCTTATTGACCATAGAGCGGGGCAGGCTGGTGCCAGGAGGAGGGTGTTCGGGCCGGGTGAATCAATTAAAATATCATACCAATAAAATGGATAATTAATTAAGTATTTGTAGACCTAAACAGATTCTTGAATAATATAGCTTAACCAACGAATTCAAAATACTTAAATTACATCTATGTCCTTTGTATCGCTTTGGTTTGATGTGTCGTTCTCTTCTTTGCTACAGGGGTTTTTCTTCAGGTTCTACGATTTTTCTCCCTCTCTGTAACGTGTTGTAAATACTGAATGTAGTGGTAGTGTGTGTGTGGCGTGAACCAAACGGAAGAGCGTCTTATGAGAAGTTGAGGTTGTAAAATATGAGGTTGTTTTTATGATTAGGAAAGCAACGGTCAAAATTTCACATGTGAAATTTTAGTTTACACGAGAAATTTCAAGTAAAAATTAGGGAATAATTTGTCATCTACATTATTATAAATAAAATAATACAAGTAAAAGATACCACACAAAAACTAACCTAAAAGACAGTTTCTAGAGGGTCCTAAAGGGGTTGTCCTAATCCCATATTCCCAGGTCAAACTTTAATCAAATCTCACCAACATGGTTTGCTCAAATCTCAATCCCATTCCCATTTTTCTATTGTTTCCTTGATTATGAATCCCTGTTCCAGAGCATCAAATCCCATTTTCCAGTCCTCAAAAAAGGCAAATCCCAGTTCCCATTTTATCCCTTCAGGACCTTTTTTCTAATGTCGAGCACTGCCGCGCCAAAATACCACATATATAAAATAAATGTGTATTTTGACTATATTTTGACGAAATATAAAAAGAATATAAACAAATATATATTTGTACACGGTATAAATTAAAGAATTTTTAAAAATCAATTTTATGTAACCAATTTTGTATTCATTTTTTTCCATTCCATAGGATATTCTTTTAACATGTTTTAAATCGTTATTCATTGTACGTATAATATATTATCATTTTTATAGTAATTATCAGCTTAAGCCTTTCTCTGTTTTCATTTTCAAAATACCAGTTCCATTATTTAAAGCAGAGTAATAGTCATTTACTTAAAGGAATTTGACATCATATCCAAAAACAATTTTTTCTTGTAGTTCACGATTGGTCAAAAACAATTAATTAATCCTCTAATGAGGTTTTTCCTTAGTTTATTCTCATAATCCTTTTAGAAACTTTTATATTTCCTTTTTAACCGTTTATAGCTTATTGAATGATAAATTCTTAAAAGCTTTCTTTTTCATTTTCTAGATGGGTTTGAGGTCAATTATGTTGAGCCGAATTAAGATAAACAGTACCAAACACAACAATTCCATTTACCCACAAGAGAAGGTAAATTTTATATGAAGGGGAGGAGATTTTCAATTTTGGAATTTTGGAATTTTTTTGAAATTTGAAATTTTAAGAACCCTCATTTCTGAACTTGCCAAATTTTGCGATCCCCAATGTGTAGTGTAAAAATTCACCAGCATGGTACATGTAATTAAGTAAAAAATAAAAATTTTCAGAAATTTAAGGGTCCCCTTAAAATCATAACCCTCCGTCGTCACATTAAATAAACCTTTACTAAATGCAAAAATGACCAAAGCCAGAAAAACTGAAAAAAATATGATGACCAAAAGATGAAAGAGAAAAAAGGAGGTATCTAACTAAGTGTTTTATATGGACAGCCCATTTTTCTCATTCAAAGAACTTTAAGCATTTCCTAGTCTATTTATCGAGAAACATCCAGATCGTTCAGAAACCAGATAATTATTCACAAAGTTGACGCCAATGCAAGTCAAAATATTTTGACATAATATTAAGTTAATATATACTGTCAAAATAGAGCTGCACCAATGAGGTTCAAGCTGTCAATAAAGAAGCCATTTTACGGTTGTGTTTATCTCTAGTAATAAAAAAAAAATTCTTGCAATCTGCGAGACTGAACTGAACCACAGCGTGAAGCACATGAGCATTACCTTTTTCATTCTTGAATGAATATCTTTTTATTGGCGCTATATTTATTTGTATTCTTATTTTTTCGCATATTTTATTGATAAATGAAAATATTCTCATCGTTCAAATGTACGAAAATTTGTACGGCAACGGATAAAAAATATTCATAAAAGATATCTATTTTTTATGGACCTGTAGTAAATTTGTATGCTATTGTAATGATTTGCAATAAATCAAATGTCATTGAAATGATCTTACGCCTTAGAATAAATAATTTAATACTCTACATTTAAGTAGAAAATAGGAATGTATGTTTGTCAAAAGTCATGTAGTGGCATTCAATTTGCTGAATGTATTTTTCTTAAAACTTTGGACAATTAGAATTGTTAGTGTAATTCAAACTATTCAAAACGCTTTTTAAGACAAGCGAAGTCACAATAAACTATTGAAATTTCGTATTTAACTCCTTATAAGTCGATATAAATTAAACAAAGGTCGGAAGAAAGTCATTATATTGTGCCAAATAAGAGGTAATTCTTGACGTTTTTAGCTAAACAAATCGAAATACAAAGAAAAATAATAAACCTTCACTGACACGGGAGCTTTATTAGGTTTTTAAGTAAATTTGCCAACTTTCTTTGATTATAAGTTAAGTAACTACCTAAGGCTTTTACTGCAAGGACCATCGCGTCCTTCAAACATGTCCTTGCGTGACTGACGCTAACTTGAAAAGAACACCTCTTTACATCAAACAGGCCACACCAATGCCACACCAAAATCATTGTCTAGTTTAAGATCATTTAGTCTTCTCAAACTCCTTTTCTTACCAAATTTCAATAAAAATAACCGAATAAGAAGAATTGGAATATATCCAAAAAACAACGCCATCCAAGCCTGGTAATTTAATAGTTTCCAATTCTAGTATCATCGAAAACATTTTATATATTGATATAGCTAGGACTGTTCAAGGGAATTCGTGACAAAATAAAGTATGCTGGAGACTGGTAGATTGATGTTTGAGATAAGTAGGTTATGATAAGTACTTAAATAAAAAATATTTTGGTTGCCAGAAAAAATGTTTGCATTACTGACTGAGAACCAAAGGGAAAGGTTGTTGCTGTTCTGCACACATGTGAATATTATTTTTCTCTTCTTTGCAAACGACTCTTTGTTACAAAAATGTAACGCGCGTTCAATTATTTGAAAGAAGAGGACGTCCATTTCTAATTTTAACTCTAAACCGATTACCAGCTTAAGAAAACACTAGGAATTTAAATGTAAATACTAAAACCCTGCCAAGTCACAATTTGATTGGCTTAAATTTTTACTAAACTTTGATTGCGCGGAACACATGTATGAGTTTTACGGTACCTCTAATTTACGGCTGTCCCTCTCAGCTTGCAGTTGGAGTTGAAATCGCTTGTATGCAGCTTCAAGATCAATAAAGGTGTCTCTGGCAGAGTCGTATCTTTTGAGCGTCAAATCAGAGTCGTCAAACAAACCTCGAGTTGTTCTTTGCACTCTTGTGTACGCTACTGTGTCGTCGCTTAAGGTATCCTTGCTTCGTGCATCAGAAATGTCACTCTGGTAAAGCTGAAACGACGATCCAGATTCGTGTTGGACTTTCTGTTGACTCATGGTCTTCTCGATAGTCTGTTACGTTAGTTCTTTATTGATAGTAAAATGGACGAATCTCGGCCCCACAACCGAACCAGCCCTGAAACAACATTTTAAAGTGTTCAACCTTGCAGATAATTTATTCTTTAATATATTTGTCGCTTTTGGTAAGGATCAAATGTGAATTAACCTATGCAAATCAACTTGCTGTCAAAGAACAGTTCGCTTGGCTGAGCTTTTGTCGGATGGTGTCCTTTTCTGGCAATAATTCAAATTTCTAAGCTTTAGCCGGCCAATGAAATCTTTAGCCCAATAAATACGAAGCAAAAAGCCTCGTAAAAATATCTTGCCAACGCCCTCTTTTCTACTTTTTTTATACCTTTAATACTTGTCAGTAGCTCAGTGAAGAAGGCAAACTGGGGTCATCACAGCTGTTACGATAACCTCTTTTATAGCTAGAATTTACGATTTTTTTCATTCCAAGTATCTGTTTTCAAGAACCAGGCACTCGATGACTGCAGACTGTAAGAAAACTAAAAGAAAATCAAATCTAAATCAAATCTCTTTAGTATAGAAACTCAATTTTCCCCTAAGTATCAAAAGGATTCACGTCAATTTTCCATAGACGGTTGTTTGATTTCCAATCAAGATTCATCACTAGATATTTTCAATATGGAGACCTTTTTTGGTGAATTTTAGATATTGGGTTATTCGGCTACGGAGCTTTAGCTTAGATTTAAATCGCCTTCAGCTATCACGGAAAAATGCTTCACCAAAATGACTGAATTATGAAAGATTTTAAACAAAATGTTTACAAAATAGGATTAAGGTATTCAGTTTCTATGAAAGAAATTGGTTTCAAAATTTTCTTGATGTTTTTAGACACAGCAAATGTCGACCGATATTACTATTATCATGCTGCTCTAAAATGAGCATTTGCTGTTGAAATATGCTTACTATTAAACTTAATGCAATAAAGGAACTTCGCAGAATGAGTCTAAGCAAAATCCCATGTTCATGGAACAGATAACTCTGCTCCGAATAATCGAGAATGATTGTAAAAGACATGTACTGATTGTAATGCAATATTAAAACCACTCAAATTTGAACTGAACTTCTCTGAGGCAGACTAAATATAAGAGTCACAACGTTCATAGTACAAATAATTCTGCTCTAAACACTCGAGCTTAACGGTGAGTAGAAGTAATGGTTAGCTGAACTGAACTTTTCTAAAGGAAACTAAATATAAGAATCATTCATGGAACACTGCTCCAGACACTCTTTATTGGTTTCAGTGCATGCAATATTCTAACTACTACGTGAACTGCACTTTATAAAATAAAAGTCCGACAGAGCATATTTTGTGCTAAATAAATAAAATTAAGTAAATATAAGTGGGAGGGGTATATTTTTTTGCTAGATAAAAGATATAAAATAAATAAAACTGGGCGCGAGCATATTTCTAATAGATAACAAAAAATAAATAAACAAATAAAAGTTGGGGCGAGCATTTCAGTTTGCTCTAGATGTTGGTTTTGCCCCCTGAGGTTTCAACTCGTTCTGTAAGCACACAAAGCTGAATTCTCTAATTAAGGTAATTATGATAAACCCACCTAGTATTCGGCCATTGAATTTAATTTTTGAACCCCCGGGTTTGAGGACCTCAGGAAATCCTGGGGGTAAGGATTGAAATTAAATGGAAATCCCGGGGGTATGAGGTAAAAAGTTACTGGAATTCTGGGGTATAATCAGAAGAAGAAGAAGAAGAAGAAGAAGAAGAAGACGATATCCTCAACCCCGGGGGTACAAAAAAATAATGTAATGGCCCAATTGACTACATGAATATGAAGAACAATATCGTAAATGATAACGATATTATCTTCAGTAGTAGCACTAGCTAATATCTTCTAAATTAAAACAATACGTTTTTATTTTTGATTAAATTTGAAATGAAATGAAATGAAAAACAAATACAAAATATGGTACTCTGATAAACGGTATTATATCTGAACAACGATATCAGTACTTTTGATTATAAAAAGGAAAACTTAATTGAATTTCTATTACCTTTAAAGGTTATATATCATATAACTTTTCAAAAAATGATGAGCATTTGACAATCCTAAAAAATGCTTAAAAATAATAGTTCAAAAATTTTGGATCAAATTTGGAATTTTTAGCAACCCGGACTGTAAATTTAGGAGGTTTGCAGCCTGAAGTTGTCAAAACTCTCAACCACTTTTCTCCTGACTAAGCTTTTCCCAACATAATTTTTTCCAAAAAAAAATTACTATTTAATCTTTATTAAGGATTATTTCATTCAAGTAAAATCAATTAAAGACTTTCAAATCATCTTACTATTTAGTAGCGTAGCGAGGGGGAGCACGCCCCAAAATTTTTGGCAATTTTAAGAAATGTATAGGGGAAAAAAATTTTAAAATAGGATTTTTCAAGCTTTTACTGTGTGCCCCCCAAATTTTCTGAGTTCCCCCTGATCCTGGGTTCTCGCTACGCTCCTGTTACTATTCTTCTATAGAAAACACTTTAAAGCTTTTCAAAAAGGTCTTAAAGACGTGTGACAGCTAATTTTGTACAATTATAATTCGATTTTTTCTTGAAAATTCTGACGTGTCACAATTTTATTGCTCCATTTTTCCCCCAAAAAATATTTCACGTTTTATATATATATATAAAAGATTTATCATTTTTAATATGTTGCAATAACTTTTTAATTAGCTTCTTTAGATTTTAATGATTTATAGATTAGTAATTTGCCCAAAATCGAGAATTTTTAAAAACTTTTTATAGTTTTATACTCTCATTACAACTCAGATCTAAAAATGAACTCCCAAAGATAACTAACAAGGACTCAACTGACAATGACTGATTGCGCTTGAATATTTAAAAGCTTAAATCAATCATGTTCTTGTCCTTCGGTTTAAGATTAATAAATGCATTAAATCACAGAGACACTAGAAATAGGGATCAGTGATAAATTAACTAGAGATATCCACTTCTAAAATGGATGGTCATGCTCAATAAAGATGACACAATGATTGAATCCAGGACTTATTATAGCCTTGAATTACATCAAGTATACATATGATCACTAGAATTAATCGATGCATTAAAACACACTCATCTTCAGAAAACTTTTAATTGCCAGATAGATATCTTAGATAGCGTTTGCAGATAACCTTTTATGGATTTAGGACACTCAAGTTCGTCGAACAATTTACAAAGAAGGTTCAAATCTATTTCTTGTGGTCTCATGTATAATTACTTGACTTGTATAATTATAATTTAGCTCCTGGGACCCTAACATTTCAACGACAGAATATGTGCATTCGTTTAGAATAAATCATAGCTGTACTGGCAAGTTGATGACACTACTGGTGATTTAAATTCAGTCACGGGAAAACGCTCCAATAAGATCCCTCCTTGACTAAAGTTAAATAGAAAAGACCAAAAAATGATTAATATAAATTTAATCTCATTAGTTTTAATTGAGAAAATGGAAAATAAAACTATTAATTATATTGAAAACAAATGATTCATATTGAGTTTATTTTCCAAGGACTAAGTGTCATTATTTATTTTTGACATCATTTATTTTTTGACATCATTTATTTTTTTGACATCATTTATTTTTTGGGACGGCATGGGTGGCGTAGGGGTGTGAGCGCTCGCCTCTCACCAATGTGACCTGGGTTCGATTACGGTTCGGCGTCATATGTGAGTAGAGTTGTTTGTTGGTTCTCTCACTTGCTTCGAGGGTTTTTCTCCGGGTTCTCCAGTTTCCTCCCTCCACAAAAATCAACATTTCTAAATTCCAACTAGACTTCAGTGGACGAAGAGCCACTACATATTGTGGATCCACTGTAAATTCCAATTATTATTATTATTATTATTATTTAATTATTATCATGACATCATCAAAAGTAATAACTTTAACTAACTCGTTTTCAAACTTGAACTGAATGTTATTAAGTGTTTATGAATTCCTTAAAAAATTTAAAAAAAATTAAATTCATGGGACCAGTTTGATCTAAAAATTCTAGTAGCATTAAAATTTAGGCGTAGTTTGAAAGTATAGAAGTTTAATTCCCTAGCGACCTGTCAAGACAATGAAGATCACATTTGCAAATCAACGTCTACATAATTATTTATAACAGTCTGAAAAACTTGCAAAACATACATTTGTTTGACAAACACCAATCAGTTTGAGGGTGTATATATATTTTTTCTGTCTATAGATGCTGAGAACCCCAGTTGAGTGGAAGAAATCAAACAAAAGAGAGCGTGGTATATTGTTTTCGCAGGTTTCATAGTTTTATCATTGCTTATTATTTATTTCCAATTACGTCATATAACGAAGGGAGTTAGCTTTAATTGACAATCAGAGTCTATGCAATATCGCATAGCCAATAGATCTAAAGGTAGCGTCAGAATAGATTGATTTATTCGATGTGAAAGGTTTCGCAATGTCAATTCATTTGCGGTTCGGATTTCACAATGTCTTTCTCACTGAACCTTATCTTGTAGTAAAGCACAATATTACTGATATCACCTGATCAAACTATGCACGTCCTGAAGGGGAGTACAGAATAATGAGGTCTTTTCTTTCTTTTCTTTAGAACTTTTTTTGTACAGACTTTACATCGAGAAAACGTTGGGATGCACAAATCTAAGGTTTTACATCAAAGAAATATTGATTATATGAATTTTTATTTTGATGTCTCGATCCAGTGATTTGCAATTACTTAAACAGGTCGACAAACTTACGGTCATGTGATGATGCACACCTCAATAAAATTGTGCAGTTAATCGATAAGTAATTAATCAATTCAATTTTAAAGCCTAATCAATAATGACTCCAACTGAAATTGTGGACTTTGACGTCGCTATTAATCACAGAATAGTTAAATGTATTGTAGACTTTGCTTCTTTAACAGCTAAATATGGTAAGGCGTCTTCGATGCGGAGTTGTCGCTTGAGACAGAAACTAGAGAAGCGTGACGTTTAATTTGGGCCTGCATTAGCTTAGCTTTTGAAATAAAAGTACAGAAATAACCTAAAAGAACAAAAATCAGTACACGGACTTCATTAAACGTTATTGTGGCAGAATTTCTGCTTGACAATCAAAAATTTTGGAAAACTTCACAAGTAAATTAAAACCTGCTGCAAAGGATTCTTTGATGTAAAACCTTAGATTTATGTATCCCAACGTTATAACAATTTACTTAATCTTCAGTTGCAAATTTTGTTCTCATATTAAGTATAAACCAAATAAAATACTAGGCTGAGGCAAATAATTTAAAGCTTCGAACTTTCTTTACTTTCTTGCTCAGTTCTAGGGAAATGTCGTGTATAAACAATGTTTCTGGATGACTTAACAGTGGAAGATATTTTTTAGTCTTAAATGATCCGTGGACGTAAGTGTTCTTTGACTGAACTGCAAATGCATTGGATGACGTCTCTTAAACCAACCAAAAATAAACTGTAATGTAATTTGTAACGAAGGCATAAAAGTGTATGTGAATAATTCTTAGTTTTGTTTCCCACCGAGTTAAATACCACAAGCAGAGATTGCTATGAGTATGAATCAGTTAAAATAAAATTTCTCAAAAGTTTGTACAATTTTTGATGCAATTTGAAGACGTTCCATACATGTACGTGCCCCAGAAAACTTAACCATAATTAAATTTCACAATAAAAAACACCTAAGACAACACATTCTAGTAAGTTTATAAGTAAAATTTGTTATTTTAAACGATGAAAGCCTACTTCATCAAACGTTTTGACGAGGACATCTCGCGATAGCTTCCATAAAAAAGTTAATCTGATGCCGATTAAAGTACAATAATGCCAGTCAAACGTGTAATATATTATCTATCAACGTTTATTACTGACAGTATCGATCTTCTGCATGCAATTTACGGTTGCACCTTATTTGTAGATAATCATAAAAATATCCATTCTGACAGACTTAGATTGAAACACATTATTCTATGTGTCCAAATTTGTCTCAAGTGTAATGCCTGTTATTAATTAGGTTCAAAAATTATGTTGAGCAAGAGAAAGAAAAAGCAATTATTTTTTTCGTGCAAAAATTTCAAGTATATATTAAATTCGGTTTAAAGCAATGGAAAAAAAGCAATATATGGGGTTCTCGGTAATGTAACCTTCAGGTCTGCTTTTCGTGCAGAAAAAAGGTTTTACTTTCGAGTTCCCACGATGTTCGTTCTAGCGGAACTTTGGATAAACAAACAAAAGTTCTCTCCTGGACCTCTAAGCTCTTTTATCAAAATATTTGGTTTGGTAACATTATGCAGAAAAATGGACCCGTTAAGGTTACTGAATATAGCAACTGTACTAAGCTTCTAAGAGAAGAGGTTATAAAACCACTTTTTACACGTTATGGAATTTAATTTTTAAGTTGTGAAATGCTGCCTTTTGATCTAAGCTTTGTGTTCAAAGAGTAAAGGAAGAAAAAAAATACTCGTGATGTGAGGTTTCTGTCAAAATTATTGAATATAATCTACTTTAGCCCTTCTAAAACTCTTTTTACAATGAAAGGATTTACTCCGATATGGGTTTAATACTCTAGAATGTACTAATGGTCACCTTATTTTATCTTATTTTAACTTTTCCTGTGTTTACAAGTCAAGCCCATTGTGCATTTGCATATAGATGTCACACCATCCATCTTGAATGTTCGGTGAATTGGGTCAAGCCGGTTTAATTTCCAACCCGAGACGCATAACAAATTCAAGGCGCTGTCAGGGTAAATATAAGTTTTTCATGTTTATCCTTCTAAGGACATCTTCTTTAAATATAATCTGTGCCTTTTTATTGACATACAAACTCAATGAACGTGTATTTTTGCTAGAAAAGCCTCCTTTCAAAAACCTTCCACAAAGCATACTAAATCTGATGTCACTCCCTGAAGCATTGTTAATTTATGTCACCCGGGGAGCTTAAAATACTGAGGCGATAAACGCTCGCTTTCTTTGACTGTTTGAAAATTCTCCTGTAAAAACACACGAGCCTATTGATTTCACCTTTATTTGAACACCAAAAGGTCTACTTTCAGAATAAACACTTACCGTTATTTAAAATCGCTGTCCTTTTAGATGGAGAAGGTTGCGGAGCTTGACGTATCGAAGAAGTAATTTTATGCCGACAAGAGAAGCGTGAACCCTGAAATTTATGACAAGGACGCGACCCAATAATTCATGTAGAACAAAAGACAATATACATAGGATCAATGTGGTCGATGCAAATAGGGAAATTTCTGGACTGGGTCACTGAACATGTGTGCGTGTCAAAATCTTGATGACTTGGGCGTGCATTCATAGGCGGTCCTAACTATGTAAATGACAGTTGCCCTACAAAAACCCCTGGTTCGATAATACTAAGTTAGTCCCTTGGGTCTTTTTCACAGAAACGTTCTCTGCAGACTTGTTGGAAGAGGAGAAGGGTGTGAAGATTGAACAACATCAGAAACCTGCCAGACACCGTCTCGTAAAATCCCTCGCGACTTCGAAATCGTGTCCAGACATTTGAAATCCGAAAACAGATCGCGGAGGTTTGCAAGCAAACAAACATGAATGATACCGAGGTATCAGAGAAAAGTAAGTCGTCCTCTCGGTTTGAAACCTCATCGACTAGTTTTGGACCTGCATATGGTTCAAGCTCGTTCTACAAGTCCTCCAAATCGTATTCGAGCAAAGCTGGTGGACATGGTGCTGGTGATGTTACTCTTCAGCAAATTTCCGAAGCCAAAGACGTCTTTAGCGACATGGAAGCTGCTTACAGACGCTACAAGTATGAAATCGAAGAACTCAAGAAGGAGCACGGCATTGAGGTTAGTTCAATCTGGGTTTACTGAGTTAACTTAAGATAGAAAATCTAAATTTCGTGCTTAGTTACTGATTTTTTGTAGATTATTTACGTAACTATTTACTAGTAACTCGATAGTTTTGTGTAAAGGTTACCGTTCACTCACATCGACTACTACTATCAGAGAACACGCCCAAGTATCCACTACACGCTTGCTTGCTTCTATAAAATTCTCTAGCTTTAATAGGTTTTTAGCTTCTTTTATCGACGAGAAAATATTTATCGCCACAAAAATGCATTATTCGCTTTGATTATGGTTTGCTTATTTGTTTTTTTAAACTGTATGTACACGGAATATTAAAAAAAAGATTTTTGTATTGTTGTTTGGCCGTGACATGTTTTGACACTTAGTGAGCTAGTCCCGAGGAAACAGATTTCTTAGAGCTAAGATTTCTTCACCACAAACCAAAAAAAAAAAAAAAAATGCTCTTTGAAGTCCTAATTATTGCCATTAATATTCAAAACAAGGTCTTTAATTGATCATTATGAAATTATATTGATTTAGTATTCCTGTTAACCCTTAGAAAACGAAGGCATGACCGACGCAGGCCTTACATAGTACAACATCCTGCAGTTTTCGCAAGGCAAACCATTTCGTTCACTAGCGCTTATCCGGGTGCCATTCCCACGCCTGAGCCTCTCGCAAACAACCGAATTGTAATTAAAAACAAAGAAAGTTTTGTTTTGTCTCTTACATTTTAAAACAAAAACGAATCATTCCTATTTGTCACATTCTGATTCAAAACATGAATGCATTTTATTGTTTAATTGAAAATTTCAAAAAATAAATAGATAAAGATTCCAAAGCATTTCGACTTTCCGAAATGTTTTTTCGTGTACGAAGCGTCTTCGGATACCTTAGTGGAATCTGAATCTCATAATGCACGTGAAGCGTAACTAAGTCCTAAGCGTCGTTTACGAATTTGCATACGACGATAAAAATCTAGTCTGAGGTCAACGTCGGGTCATTTTATTAAAATATTTCTTCCTTGGGCCACGTCCTTGATACTCGCAAATGTACAATCACATCGGCGACAAAAAATTATATATTACATATATTATATATAAATTATATATATTACATATGCACAAATATGAAGTAATGTCAATCGAAGATCAAACCCAAGCGATTCCCGTATATAAATAAAATAAACACCTTAAGTGTCATAAATATATTTCCGATGCAAAACATAAGACGAAAAGTAGAATACAATGTTATTTGAAACGGCAATTCCTGGCAAGCCGGTCGTGGGCTGGAACAAAAAGTTAGCTATCGTGAAGGTAATGAGCTTCTCGGGGTCTTTAAAAAACTGTTGGGAGATTACTTAACTTATGGAATGGCAAGCTACCGTAAAGAAGATATTGTGAACACAAAACATCTAGAATAAGCCTTTAAACAACTTCAAATCTCTCCAAATACGCTCGAAATCATAAAGCGAAAGACAGAAAAATCATTCTAAAAGCTTTCCATAACTCTGAGCTATGTTATCTATTTACAACATTTTTCAAAAGACGCAACCCTTACTAGAGTTACTAGAGTGTGGTCAGATGAAATTCTAAACTTATAAAAGTGTCTATTTAAATCGTGTTTTGTCCGTCACGCAAATAAACTTGATTCAAACAATTCTTTACTAAAAGATTATATGTAGTTGTAAAATAGAATTTTCATTAGAATCCCCCTAGAATTTTTTTTTACATTTTGGATAAGATCTATTTTTAATCTTTAAAAGGAACTAAATGTCATATTCGAACACATAATTCAGTCCAGTGCGACAAATTTGCTAATCCACATCCTGAAGTCCCGCACCAATTTAAAGAGGAAAAAATACACATTTTCAAAGAAACAAAATTTTGTTTTTTGTGTGGTTAAAAACATAACGATGGATTAGTTTATGCAATATCAATTTTGTCTCAGAAAAGTAAAAAGAGCCAATAGAAATTTATTTCCAACTTATTAATTTTCAAATCAATTATGCAATCTCTAAAACTCAATATCCAATTTCATTTTTGTTCCTTTGGTTTGAGGAAATGTATTATTTAATGTGTTTTTTGCAGGCTAAATCAGTCAAAACAATTTCCTTTTTAATTCAGTTCTGACAAAGTCCAAAGATTAACCAATACAAGTCAAAGTAATGAAAAACTTTTGATTGCCTTGAAAATAAAGAATTGGCATTTATTGGCGTTTTCAGTCTAAATCTCATATTAAATTTTTCGGTTAAATATCTCTCACACTGTCTGAATTTCTTGGACTAATACATTTCGAAAACGCATCCTTTATTATCGGATTTCAAATATTATTTGCGGACTGCACAAAAGGCTTCCAGAATATTCTTGGAAAAAAAAAAAAAAAAGGCGTTATCTTTGACGAAAACTGCCTGCAGAATGACAAAACATTAACATTTTTTAAGACTGAGTTTAAATGTATTTAGTTTATTCAAAACCGGACTTCTTCTATTTCGAATATTTTATATGAAAATCCTTTATCGACGATTAGCGGCAGAAGGTGTTCTTATCTTACCTTTAAATGTCATCGTTGTCAGTTTTTTGATGACCAAGCCGGATCAATTACGGCGTCTTTAAGTACAATAGAGGGGTCATGAGATTTGTTTGACCACAAACCAACGACGCTGAAACAAAATACAAAATATTCACTCAAATATCTTACTCACCTCATTCTATACATTTCTACAATATAGTTTAGACAATAACCGAAGTTTAACTAGTGTTCTTCACGTCTAAAAAACAGTTACCGCCCTAAAACAACATTTTGAATGGAGTC
The DNA here is from genome assembly GCA_024752375.1 of Entacmaea quadricolor. Lineage (NCBI taxonomy): Eukaryota > Metazoa > Cnidaria > Anthozoa > Actiniaria > Actiniidae > Entacmaea > Entacmaea quadricolor. Next base: position 14,716 of record JANTNT010222047.1, read on the forward strand.
AATGCGACTCTCGCCATAATTTAATCAGACGCTTTGGTTCGAATTAAGGTGTTTAGAAACAGTTTTTTGAGCACCAACCAATAACGAATAAAAAGTTTACAATAACTTTCCTGTGGTCAGATTTTAAAGATATTACATGATATAATTGCTGAAAATTTGAAGTTTAAGAATGGATGTCTTACTTACAATCAACGTTAATCTGTGCGTTTAGGGCTCGTAATTTACCTATTACGTTATATGCCTTATACATCTTTTGAGCCCATCCCACATGGCTTACTTGCTTACTCCTTCTAGATCTTGTGAGATACTTTTTGGTGAGATCCAGCCAGTTCTCCAGATGCCCCGTGCTGACGAGGCCCAACAGGCCGAAACAGCTGTCCACGGTTTCTGGTTGAACTGGCTTTCTCTATACAATGACT
>JANTNT010222158.1:0-15129 GCA_024752375.1 Entacmaea quadricolor
AACGTCAGTTAAGTAAACTCGTTTTTATTCACGGTGTTTCAAATTACCTACAACTCATCCATCGTTTCTATGTATTACGCACCGACGCAGCTCAAACTAGATTAATCACTAGTTTTCTTTTGTATTTTTAAATTTACTATGCATGGCGTTCCTACCTAAATGCATTTTTTTCATTATTTTGGTTAGAAAAAAAAAACGAGTTTCGAACCCAACAGCATTATTGTACAATTTCCGAAATTCTCTTCCTTTTAGGTGGTATTTCGATTGTTTTATTCCCTGAAGCCTTGCTATCAGGCGATTGGTTGTTGATATATCGAGGTACGAGTAAAAAAAAAAAAAAAAAACACACACACACACACACACACAAAAGCAAACAAAAAATTAAAGTAACAAACAACCAAAAATGTCATTTCTGGGTTGTTACGATTTTAGAACATCGGTAGCTTGCCTTAGTTTAACATCTTGTCCTATTAGTAAGGTGCATTAAGTAATCTTTTTCTTGCGATAAAATACATTTTAGCTACTTCAGTCGCGTCTACCAGCCGTGTTAACCTGCCAAACGTCCTTACTTATCCTTTTAAACGCGTATGTTTTACTACTAAGTATTGATAAAACAGTAAAGACACCGGGATGTATTTAAAATGATCTCCGACTGGTGACAGGGACGATTTGACAAGTGAAATAGAAAGTTACTCTAATTCACTTTAAAAACAAAAAGCGACCAAAGAGGATGTAATATCAATTATTTTGACACGCGTTCCAATTAAGTAGCAAAATTAAACTACTTTAATGAGAATTTAACGCGTGGGTTTGATAAATAAACGGTAAGAATCGAGGAAGTGAAATTAAGGTGGCTCTACACCAAATAGTCAACTAATTTATCAACAAAATTTTAGACATATCTCCTCCGGCTCGGATCTTTCCGATTTTCCTGGTGAAAGAATATCTCATTTAGAAACATATGAAAGGACCTATTAAAATGATTGATAAGGTTTTAATATAAATAAATAAATAAATAAAACGTGATGCACCAAGCTGTTTTATATACTATGAGGATTAGTTATTTTATATATATATATATATATTTTTATTTATTTATTTATTTATTAGTTATATGTTTTATTAATTTTCTTTTCTTTTTGTTTATCCACGATATAAAGGAATTGTAAAGTTTTTTGTATAAGATAAGGGTAGGTACTTTAACACAGGCCAGTATGGAGGTTTTGTCAGTGTTTAAACGATTCTTCAAGTCTTATAGCTAAGTAAGTCTAGTGAACTATTTTCGCATGAGTAGGATAAATTATATGCCAAATCCCGGTCCGGTGTCGACCCGATATGACCAACAAAGGAAAACAATGGGAAGCCAATTAAACGTAACCGAATGGCGTACAATGAACGTGCAGTCAGAGCTATATGGCCATAGCTTCTCAATAACGTGACACTCTAAATCCAGATATATAGATTTTATGTCCGTTTTAATCGATTTGCGTCTTTCCGTTCTTAGTAAATATTTTCTCGTTAGCGATTTATTTTTTCTCCTGTCAAATGCAAACGCAGCACCTTTTTACCACATCATTCACGTTTTACTCCGATGAAGGCCGACGCTGGAAATGACGCTGGAAACGCCAGTTAAGTATAGTCGTTTTTATTCACGGTGGCAGTACACGTATCACTTATCACTTATCACACAATCAGTCAAACTTAACTATATTCTGGCTTTTTTCTCTCTTTCTCGAACGAACGAATCGCGAAGCGTTGACTGCGATATCGTTTATTTAAGTGAAATTTAACATTACGGATTTCACGACTCATTAAATTATTTCTTCTTGAACCCCATATAGCCAACTTCGGAACTGGAAGATCTGTTCAAAAGCAACAAGATGGCGGGATGCCCATTTACCCGTTGAACTCCACTTTTCAAAACATTAGACTCGTCAGCCAATCAGCGCGCGCGACTGTTAGTATAATACTACGAGATTCTTATTATAGATCGTTTTCATGTGACGTCATGGCGGCCATGTTGGTGTACCTCAAACATAGGATTTCTCATTAGCTTCTCTTGTTACACGAGATACACCAACATGGCCTCCATTGTTATTTAATTCTACAGGGATTCAGTGAAGTTTCGTCGTTACTTTGTTGGCAATACATCTTTTCCGAAATTGCTTGAGTGACCACGAAACAATAGTTCTAAAACGAGGCGGAGCTTGATAAAATACAGGAAATGAAGACATGAAGCTATATGTTATATGTCTATATGAGTAGTAGAATTTTGGTATTTTGATCATGGTAATCTGAAACTGATAATTCAGCGATGACGCAAGGCTCATGATTTTAATCTTTTTCAAAAACCATCGGCGTTAAGGTGATGATACACGGAACAATTTGCAACGACCATCTTCCGCGCTATAACATGCACATACACATCTCTGTCACAAGCTTTACAAGCTTATGAATTCAAAATCTTGCAACATCACAGGATGAAGTTTGTTGAAGTTGCTCCGTGTAAAGGTGAATGTTACACAGGAAAAGATCAGTTTGCTTATAAAGAGGGTTGCAACTCTAGTATGGCTTTAATTCGTAACCTGCCCTTTTGGATGAAATGTTTTGATGGGGATTATGATTTTGTAAGGGTGCTATCATTTGAACTTTTCCAAAGCTTTTGACATGGTATCTCATAAGATTGTATGTGATAAGGTCAGTTCAGCTGGTATTAACCCTTATATCATTGACTGTTTAATGGATTTTTTTATCTGGTAGGGAACAAAGAGTGTGTTCGCTCAATTTGTAGAAATCAACAGAGGTGTCCCATAATGTACTGTTTTGGGACCAGTTTCGTTTTCTATAATGGCTAATGATATTGTGAAATCTTCGGATTGTAGTCAACTTGTCAAGTTTGCGGGTGACATTACGGGTAGTGTACCGGTAGTAAGAGATGGTCAAGACCATGCGGAAGATGAGGTTGATAATATCAAGAAATGCTCTTCACTTAATGGTATGTCTCTCAAGCTTGACAAAACTAAAGAACTAGTCTTTAGGCGAAACACTGACCATCCTAGTCCTTCAAAAGTGCATGGCATATCTCAGGTTAGCCATTCGAAACTCTTGGGTGCATATTTTAACGATAATCCGACCGACTGGGATTCGCAGTTTAAATTTCTCATGAGTAAGGCAAATAGCAGAATGTATATATTGCGAACCTGTAAGAGCAATGGTTATAGTGTAGATGAGTTGCATATTCTTTTTTATTCACTAATGGTTTCTTCTTACTTATTCCATCCAAGTGTGGGCGTGGCCTTTAATTTTAATATATATTTTTAATCGCGAGTATTATAAGTCTTAAACATTTGTTTTAAGTTATTCTAATAAAGATTATTACAAGAATTGCAACGAAAATTCAGAACATTGTTGAGTGGAAAATCGTCGTTTAAAATTGCGCAGTGTAATATCACTTTCACAGCCAGTTTTTCTTCCAGGGCAAAGTTGCACAAAACACTTGTAACTCTTACTGAATACTAAGTGCATACTCGAATAAAAGTTTTCAAATAAAATGATTGAAGTCAATTTTGTTTCAGAGGTGAACTTTATTATCGATTCTCAAGACTCACTTAAGTGACAAACGTTAAGTGCTGGCCCGCGGGGCCGATTGCATTAAAAATGCACTTAAATGCCTAAAGTGGAGCAATTACGATTGGCTTCAGTTATGGGTTCCTGTCCTAAGCGCGTTGTATAAAACGCACCTATCGTCCTCCTAACTTTTCTACTTACGGGTGAACTTAATTGCGGGTACACTTCGCGTGTATTTAAAAGGTACTCGGTATAATCAAACTTTTTTAACGTGTTCAGTTACTTTTTTTATAGAATTAAATATAGTAAAAACCCGCATAAAAAAAACTGTGGATTAAGAGCCTTTAGGCTGAAATTGGGCAAATTGAACTCCCAAAATACAAGAACCTATTCAACCTGAAAATATGAACAGGTTCTTACGAGAAAACTTACCAAGCTTAAACACCCATTGGTTGTGCTGTAAGAAAAAAATATAGTACAACTTGGAACTATACTAAATTAATGTAATAGAATACTCATCTTCATCATCCATTAGCTTCTCCATGGCAACATAATTAGGATTGCGTTAGAATAACACAAGAGTTTTAATTTTAATACAGAAAATCAGAAGTTCCCTTTAGTTTTTTTCAAAAAATATATAATATACAGGAAAAAAATGAACAAAATATAGAAAATTGTAATACAACACAACACACCTTTTCAGGAACATCCCCCCCTTATAAATAAGAAGCTGTTAAGAATCTGTTCAGCTTGATTCCTCAGAAAACACCCAATTTACAAGAACAATTTCAGCCTGACTTGACTGAAAAAGTACGGGTTTTTATGGGGTTTTTACTCTGTAACTGATAAATTCTGACAAGCTATAGCTTGTGATTTAGGTAATTTCTTCTTTGCAATTTGAAGGTCTACAGTAATTGTTCTTTTATCATTTAAATTGGAAAACTGATGATAACGAAATGCCCTGGGTCCGTGTATGCCAGCTGACTTGATCGCGTTCACTGAAATTAAGGAATTATGGGTCAACTATTTTGGTTAGCATTTGTCATGGCCTTTAAGAGGTTATATCTGGTGACAATTGCAGTCTGAAAAATTCAAGTGGTTTTGCCATATAATTAGTTTAAAGACAGGTTATATATTAATGTCTCTTTTGTCTAAACAGTTTTATGCTCATTAAAAATTGAGCAGCCAATCGTGTGCATCTTTTGATACAACATGACGGTATCTTTATACCGCCATATAGACACGACTTCTTGTTTGATATAAAACTCATTAATAAAACGTTACTGAGTGTTATATCAATGATTTATAAAACTTTCAGAAATCCCGCGTTCTCATTGTCCGAAGAGCGTGTTTTTATGAGAGTTTAACTCGCCCGGAGGCTCGTGATTTTCAAACTCTTCTCGTGTTCTCCCAACATTCCGCGTGTTTTATAAGAGTTTAAAACATGGAAAATGAATCTTATTGCTTAAATAAAACTCATGAGTATATAATGAGTTTAATATCACTGATATAGATACTGTTTCATTAATGAGTTCTATATCAAACGATAACTCGTGTCTAGTGGTTTGGGGTGTCTAGTGGTTTGGGGGTCTAAGGATGGTAGTACCAGATCCTTTTAACATTCACCTCTACGCACTGCTCGAACTGTCTTTGTGACAACCGTTGTATTGTACTTTCGAAATCTCTTTTTCCATGTGGGATGCTAAAACTGACGTCCCAACCCACTGCGCATGCGCACGAGCAAATGCGTTCATTGCTTATTAAATTTAGGCTTTATAACTCAACTAAAATATTGGCTACTAATTTTTTACTAAAGAAAAGTTTTAGAAGCGATTTATAAAATTCGAGTCCGTGTGGTATCGGGCATATAGATACTCGCCTTCAGCTCGTATCTATATGCACCGATACAACACAGCCTCTCATTTTATATATATAGTACTACTAAAAACACATCCTTTAAAAAAAATCTGGTTTTTTACTTGCAAACAATCCATGCATGCTTTGGGGTCCCAACTCGAGCCCAGTACCCTGGTTGATATTAAATGAAAGAAAAATTGTTGGTTTTTTTTTTTGTTTTTGCATGTGCAAGAAAGTTAAAAAATAAAAAAACAAATAAAAATAAATAGAAATTTAAAGTGGCGCATCCAGGAAGTGGTCCTTTGTCCACAGACGTCCAGATGGAATTTAGAAATGTTGACCGTAGGAAAACCGGAGAACAACTCAATTTACATTTGACCCCGAACTGGAATCGACGGAACGCGAGCGCTCTCACAACTAGGCCACCAATTCTTCCCAAGTTAAACTGGGGTTACCCACAAATCGATAATTAGAAAAGTATTTGACGTAAAATGGCCATTAAAATGTGGTGATGATATCTTCATTCAAGTGTTTGTTGAGATGAACGAATGGACGCCCCCAACAATTGAAACCTAATTTACCGCTTTCGTTGATCGGAGACATCACGTCTTTGGGTGGGCATGACGGCATGACGGAATGAGTGCTGCGGGCGGGATGTCATCTTATTATAGCGTTAATAAAAATATACAGATCTAAGCTTTTAAAAATACAACTAGCTAGGAAATAATCCCTCGAGTGAGTACTTAGAGTTCTAGTACTGCGTTTACAAATCGACATCGAGACTTTTAGCAAGCGACAATTTATTCTAGTCTGTCTGCATGTTAGTATGCATTTACAAAAAAATAGACTCAGATTTTGGTTCTTTAATGATAAATTTTGCAGGCAAAACATCGAGTAAAAGCCTTCGGCATTTTTGACTGATTTTTTTCACTGAACAAAAGAGAAGGGATAACTTATCTCTAATCTTATTTTATTCCATTCACTTTTATCTCAATGTGGTACCTAAATTCCTCTTTTGAATCAAATAATTGCGGAAGTCGTATGGCTGTATTTCACATGATTTTATAATTTATATGCCTCGTACAACACGTGTGTTATCGATATAGTCACCTCGCTAAGACAAATTCCTCGTGTTACCGAACTACAGCCGGTTAAAGCACACTTGATTCTGATTGGAGCGCTTTAAATATAGCTTTTTCATTCAAGTTTCTTTCGTCTTTCAAGTTGTTTTTGAAGACAGTATTGAAATATCAACAAAATAATCGAGTCAAAATGAGACGCAAATTAGCCAAGACGCGCATGCGCATATAAGTAACCTATGTTCAAAATATTTGTTAATAATGTAAGCACCCCGTCGAGTTCCAAAAGAAACCAGACGTTTAAATATAAGCTTTTTTTTATCTTTAATGAAGTATTACGTCCTACAGCAAATACGAAATTAGCGAGATAAAAAAGAGCAAAATAAAGGAAGTCTTTACTTAAAAAAATTCTAATCTTTTTAAAAATACAAAAGTACTTAGTTGCGTAAGTCGTCTTTTCCGACATTTTTTCAAACTGCAAAAAATTCGAAGACATCAGAGAAACAAACATCAGTAAATTATGTCAGTCAGCAAAGGTGAAAGGTGTAAGTTTTAACTTGTTTTTTAACGTTGGGTCAATTAATGCGTGTCATCCAGGACAAACATACAAACCCTAAGATAGCATTAAATAGGTTGGAAAATTGGATAACGACTTCCTCTGTATTTGAGTTAAACAAACAGATCATTTGGCATACAATTGAGCCATTCACGTGTACTGCCCTTAAATTATGCTAAATCGTAGATAGAATAATCACTTTCCGGTGACGTCAAGCCATACATTTCTCCTTATATAGTTCCCTGGTAGAGTGGGAACAGCTCCATCAACTGACTCTTGTGGAGAAGGGATCTTACGGGAACAATAGAAAAAGAAGGTAACTTTTCTTAAGGTCTTAAGGGGACGATTTTTCGCCGGAAAATTATCTCGTAAAACTAGCTAAAACGTCTGATGGTATCGCAGAGTTCATTTGTTCTGCGTACCGATAAAGGGCAAAAATTTTCAAAGTAAGAAAATCTTAGATTATTTTGAATAAGAGGAATTTGCTATTCTTTGTCTGTGAACAAAATAATTTTTTTTTCTTTAAAATTTTGATTTTCAATTTTTTTTATTATTTTATTTCAATTTAAAATGCGATGACTCCACCATATCTTTTTTTTCTTCTTTCTTTCTTTTTTGCAAGAGTTTATTCCGGGCTTTTCATTCCGTTTTTTGAAATTGATCATCCGTTTCTTTGAAATCGGTCAGTTAATCCATGGTTGCATTTCAAATCAACTGTAGCCTCTTGACACCGATATTTTCCGATGTGTGAGAATCCTTTCAAACTGCGCTGGTTAATTCACAGACGGCTGACTCACAAAACGACAGTGATATTGACAAAGAAACTTCTTACGTTCTGATCTTGAAACTGAAACGTTAAGGGAAAACTGTAATTTCTTTTAAGCAAACATCTGTTTTATCACTTTGATTCCATAAAAAACTTTCCTAAGTAAACAGATATATAAGAATTCTGATAAACTCCGTCGTCTTGAAAACCAAAAAAAATATCACTCGTATAATTTAGAAAAAGTACCAAATTTGAATATCAAGTTTATATATAACAAAGGCAGACTACGAATCTATTTTAGCGCATCCTCATATCTGGACGTGATTATATATGGAGAGAGATTACTTGAGGATATTGTAAAAGCCGTATGACTACAAAGTTTTGAATAGGACAGACATTTCCTGGGAGCGGTGCCTTCTAATGTCTTTTCAGCGTAACATGTAATCTCCTGTAAAAAATTCCTTAGAGACAGCATTTGGTCGTAGAGTAGAGCGGAATAGAATTGAGTTTAGTGGAAAATGAGATGCTCAATGTTAGTGCTAATAACGAATTAGTAATTACGAAAAACAGTGTCCGGAAAAAGACCCGTTGACCTTAAAATGAAAGTGCTGTATTGATTGCAGAGTAGCTTGTTTTAATTTGGAAAAGAAAATTGAGTACAATGAAAATAAAACCGTTCGTGTCATAAAAAAGAGTCTCAGCTTGGTTGTAAAAAATGCCGGCGTTGACTAATCGGAAGGAGAAATTATGACTAGAAGCTGTCATTCCCTGCTTTAAACATGAGCAGGCGAAGTATATAGTTATATTTAGACCAAATAAACGCCAACGCTTAACTTAAACTGGAGTGGCGTGCAAAACATAAACCCAAGAGGAGATAGAGCCATGTGGTTGAATTCCTTCCGAGCTAAAAAAGGGGAAATTGAGATCGTAAAAAAGTCTGTTCACTTGGTCAACTCGTTCTTCAAGGCTAATTTTCAGGGACGGACAGGACGGATATTTAAAGTCAGTATGCTTGACCCACTGCAGAGAAAGAAAGTTTTCGTCTACTATAAATATTATTAAGATTATGATTGGTTTGACGAATCGACTGAGGTAGACGTATATCGAAAATAACTCTCGGAGAAAAAGTATAAAAGCGAGAAATACACTGAAATCCAAAAGGGTCATTTTAGCCCCACAGAGGGTCACAAAGGGTCAGCCTGGGGTCAACTTGACCCAGAGAATTTACTGAATTGACAGTGTAGTTGAGTTGATTAGGGGCCATGTTGGACGATGTTCGGACTATCTTTTTAAAATATTAATCAAAATGGCCGCTCTGTATGCATTTGTCCAACCGCTCCGGAGGCGAGTCACATTCACTCTTATAAACTTAAGTAAAGAAAGGATTAAACTTATCTAAAGATGGACCTAATGTTGGACTCAAGATAGGATAAAAGTCGATATAAATGGGAAGATATCGTGTATACGTTCACAAGGAACAACGTCGCGACACAGGAACTGAATACAGCCGGTAGATTCGTGTTTGATTTAATAGCCAGATTATCGTATTGAATTCAAATTAACATCATCATATTTCAAAACATTTGATAAAAAGTCATTGAAATTATACCATATTGCAAAAAAAAAAAAATATATATATATATATATATATATTTGAAATCTAATTTTAACAAACAATAATCTTTCGTTCTTACATTGAAAAATATATTTCGGCCCGCACTAACATGTCTGAAACAAATACATTAAATAAAGAAAAGGCGGGCAAAGATCCCCTTCAGTAAAATGCTTTTAAGTAATTAAGAGAATCGTAACTTGACCTTAATTGGGTATCTGACGCAAATATAATCACTACTTTCGAAGGATATTAATAACAATTAATTTACCGAAGATAATTGTGTTGTTGTGAAATAATTTGAGCTTCTTTTCGTTCCCAAACGAATGCATAATATCCTATTACTTCTGCGCAAAGAATACGAGTTAAGAAGGATATTGACAACTTATTTATTGAACATAATCCAGTATAGAATAAGTGGAGGGAGGATTAAAAGAAAAACTGCAGTTAATAATAAGTCCGTACGCCAGGTATAGTTATTGAGAAAAAAAAGAAGAATATCGATTTTCCGAAGAATTCATAATTGAATAATATGCACTAATTTGAACAAAATATCATCATATAATATAAAAACAATGTACAAATAAGTGTTGAATAAGATGTAAGTAAACTGGAATACCATAAATAAAGACGAGTTTATTCCCGGGTATACTCAACAGATGCTTTAGGCGTTAGTCCTTCTATCAGAGTTCGAATTTTCTATAAATTCTGATGTAATTTTAAATGAACAAGGTGTTTGTGATGAGTTCGAGGGTAATTGGTTTATCGCATGAGCTTTTATATTGAAAGGAAGAGAGACCGATTCAAGTTAAGAAATTAATGACTAAAAATATCGAATATAGTTCTTTTAGGGTGAAAGTAATAGCTCTAGGCTTATAGTGACTTCTAGTCATAATTTAAAATTCAATTTATTATTATTATTATTATTATTATTATTATTATTTTTTTTTTTTTTTTTTTTGTAAGAAAAAGTTGGATTAAAACATTACAGCCTTTCATGATCCTATGACTTTTAGCGGCGCTTTTTCGGGCAAAACTTATAAAAGGAAGGCTTTGTAGCGTATACCGTCTTGTATAACTCTTATATCCTACAAGTTTTTAAACCTGTTTAAAAAAAAGGTTTTAAAAAAGGATCGCAAAATTTTAACCACATTGTTATCAGCGTACTCGAGCTGCGCGAAAAACCGTCATTAAAAATCGATACTTGTATTATGTTGAGCTTCAAAGAATCAAATCTGCATTTACGGAACGCATAAGAGATGGGCGGGAAAGAAGATATCTCAGTAGCTACAAACAATATGGCACATGGTTGTCAAAGATACCAGCCGATACGATCACCGTAGTCAGGCACGATAAAAACACATTTACTCATGACCGTAGGGTGGTATAAAAACGCTATCAGATCAAAGAAATTCACTTAATTAAAAAGTTAGAAAAAGCCGAAGGTCCACTTCAAGCGCAGAGAAAAACCACGGTTTGGTTTTTGTTGGAGGAGTAGAGGGAAAACTAAAAACCACGGTCCCATTTGCAAACATTGTACATAATTTAACTGGTCGCTGGTCTTCAGTACTTCCCGAACACAAACTAAGTTTCATTTGGTGCGACCTGTCGAAAGGACAAAATTCCGTCGCGGGGAAAAGATTTTTCACAAGAATTTTACAGTATACACGAGAGGAATTGTCGCAGCGACTTGTCCCCGCCTCGTGTCGCAGTAACTTGTCGCCTAGTGTGCGATGGTCTTTAATCCAACAATTGTTCGAGTAGCTTGATAAATGAATTGATCAACGAATAATCCCAAAGTGAGCAAATCTCCTTTACAAATCGATATCATCACGGTGTTTATTGAATTGGCTTGTTCTTACCGGCTCACATCCGCGCTCCGAGAAAAAGCATTTCTTTAAGAACACCAAAAGTGAGATTAATTCAATTTCTAAGCCTTAAAAGGAACAATTTCCTTATATAGACCGACAAATTACGTATCGACACAGGACACTTTTTAATGACAGATAATTATGCGAGAACGAGCTATAGCTATAATTATACGAAGAAACAAAGAAAAACAACCAAGTTTCACAGTTGTTGTAGTTTTTTCACCAGATGTTTTAGGTAAGTGTGGGTTTTGACTGCTTTGTCTTAAATTCCAGACTCACTTTACAGGCTTCACAAGACATTTTACTTTCTATAATCAAGCGAATTGATAAAGAAAAAGTCAAGCAAGTTTCACGACTGCTATATAGTTTCATCAGGTGTTTTACATAAATGAGTTTTTCTGACTTGTTTTATTTCTTAAAACTAGATATTCCAATTAGATATATATATATATATAGAATGTCAAGCCCTTCTCAGTGGGTAAGAACTCAGTAAAGGTTTTAGGATCGTAGGTGCAAGGTGCTTTTAGCTTTATAAATACTGAATAAAAGATGGTTTAGATCCGGGAATAAAAGAGAAATTTTTATTTACTTGGAAACAGATCTCGAGGGTTTTGCCGTAAAGCTGACGGACACTTAAGAACTGCTGATTACTGAAGCCTATTCTAGAAAAAAGAAAAAGTCGTTTTTAAAGGCGATTCGTTATTAGGTGGTAAATGTCACAGAAGGATCTTTGGCTTCGAAAAAGGCGACTAAAAGGGACTTACATTGTAATTGTATTCTTTTCAAGTCGGATTTTTTAAGTACCCATGAGACGTAATTACGACCTTGGCATTAATGTGTTGACTTCATTTCCTTACATAACGTCGGGAAAGGATTCATTACTTCACCTTGAAAAGATAATTGGAAAAAAGGGATAACAAAAAAGAAACAAAAGAAAGAAAGAAAGAAAGAAAAGACTAATTTTCCTGCTGGCAAATTATTTTCATTTCAATAATTCCTTATTTTTAGACAGTTTATTTCCATTCAGTAATTGAAAAGAAGGAAAGAAAATATTTAAGGGCTTTTCTACATAATTTGTAAACATCAAATACACCTGGTGTGTGTGTGGTGAACATCTTAAGCCACTTGTTGCTTTTAACAGGAATAGAACCAAAAGTGAATTTCATTTCTTATTCAAATGACTTGAATGATACTAATATGATCTTTAAACAAGGCCAAATTCAAACGCCAAATTGTTCGCCTTCCGAATGATATAACTTATAAGATCTACTACCTAATTACTTTTGCTTACCATTCATTTTACACATAACAGCACCTTAAACGGCCGTAAACGATAAGCGACAAACATTCGGGCGCCAGAGTCAGCGATCGTAAAATTTTTCGTTGACGACTACCAGCTGGACAAGACAGATTGAGTTCAAAAATGGTAGCAAACGAAAAAAAAAAAAAAAAAAAAAAACAATTTGGCTATTAAATGTATAAACTTGTAGCCAGAGCAAAACCGTAATTATCGAACGATATGAGATGAGTAAAACTGATATCGAACAGACATTCTTTTTGAATAAAACATCGATGAATGAAAAAACAATTTTATATGACAAAACGCAAAAATTAATACGATTGGAATGTTGAGATTCTCAACGCCTTCGGTCGCATTTGAACTGAATGAATAGAATCTAATCGATCCCAATGTGTGTTTTTTGGCGACTCTGGCCATTTTTTGACATCCCTATCCGGATCTCTGACTGACAAGACATCAAATGGCATCTGTATTACAAAGCATTCTCTTATTTTAGTTCAAAGATTAGACTTGAATTTAATTGAGAAAACGTCGAAAGCCAAATGCATTACCGGATAGATAAATACGATTCGAAGAATAAAGGTGTTTGAAAGTTTGGAATCGGAAAATTTGCTTTTGATGCGTGAGTGTAAGGAAAGAAGGTAGAAAAAGTAATTAACATGGTACAAAAAGCTCCTGTTAGGAATTGAAAAAGAGAAAATAAAACGAATGGTTTTGAAAACATTTAGAAAATCGTGAATGAAAATACACTAATATTTTTTCAAGTCAAAAAGTTGAGTTTGCTACTAACACGTATTTTTTAGTTTTTACTTAATTACTTATTATTACTTTATCTATCTATCTATTTATTTATTTAATAATAATAATAATATATTCCTTCTAAAATCTTGAATAATTAATAACTAATCACTACCATGACGAGATTTAATTACGGTGATGAATCACTTGCAGAAATTAAACCAACTTTTGCTTTGAATTTCTCCACAAATTATTAATAAATTCGATGAGCTATGTCAAACATTTGGAAGAGTGTTCTTATCAGCGTATCCAAACACCTCGAAGTCTGTTTAAAAAATTTCCTTCTCTTTTCAACCCGCTTCTCGGTGTCGGATCCACTGATGAAACACTCTTTTTCGTGTTTTATTTATTACTTCCCAAATTTGTAGAATTTGAATTAGATTTGATTATACGAAATTTTTGCAAAGGATTTAAAATATTAATTAGTCAAAAATTAACGTATACTTGATTTGATTGGTTTATAGTGCATTTTTGTATGAGTGAGAAACGGATAGTACAGTGACTCTTAAATGGCTTCCGCATTGTGATTGTGATTGGATGGTGTCTATTTTCTCGTTTTCTGATTGGCTCAGAGAGGAAGCCATTTAAGAATCACGGTACGTTACGTTGCCACTCATACAAAAAGTGCTTTAAATATCACTACAAATAGACAAATAGGACTGAAATGTTTTTCTTTCCTTCTTTCTTTCTTCCTTTTTTTTTTTTTTTCTTTTTCTTTTCACTTTTTCAAAACAGATGAATCAAATGTTAAATATCTTTATCGTACTTGGACTGGTTATCTACAGCGTTGAATCTCAGGTTAAAAAAGACTGTGAACATACATGCTTTGCACTCTATTCGTCATGTCAATTGTCCTCTACGTGCGGCAACCTAGCCTCATGCCGTACTAAATGTGCTACAGATTACAGCAACTGTAAAGCAGGCTGCCGAAAACGAAGTTACATTCCTGAACCTGTCATGGATTTAAGAAGACGATTCCGATTGGATGACTATTAGATTAAGTATTAAAGTATTAGTTTTAAATAAAGTATGTTACATAAAATCAATACAAACTATTTTAAGTCAAAATCCCTCAAAGACACAAACAGCAAAAGACAAAGATGCGACAGACAGACAGACAAAGGAAGGTGTTGCCGTATTTTTCCTGTAAAGCAGAGGAAAAACGTTTTGGAAAGAGTCTTTTCATTGAGAAGAAAGAAAGACGATCGATGAATAAACGAAATCACGATGTATCTGTAGTATGAGATGTCATGAGATATAATTTAATAAAATCCTATCAAAATCTTAAAAGTTCCTTGTTATGAAAAGTACATGCGGGACCCAAACGAGATTTTCCATATCTTTACTAGTGAGAATATCGATGACGCTCGTTTTGCAAAAAAAAGAAAAAAAGAAAAAAAAGAAAACTACCAGAAAAACTGAAATTTTGTAAGTGTTTTTGTCTATATAATAAAAAGAAAATTACACGGTGGCTTGAAGATGTGAAACTTGTCTTCTTGTCTTTTCGTTTTGAAAACATTATTTAACTCGTTCACTGTGCTTATTCGAGAAATATGGTTTCCAACCCTCGAAGAAAAATTTCTGGCGGTCAATATAGAATTAAACTACCACTGACGTTCATAGGGATATATTCGTTTTCATACACTCTATGCATAAATCTCAAAATAAAGCTGTGGTCAAGAAATGCTTTTTTTCAAACTCATTGAAAACGTCATGGACATTA
>JANTNT010222269.1:3082-15126 GCA_024752375.1 Entacmaea quadricolor
ACTGACTGATGGACTGACTGACTGACTGACTGATGGACTGACTGACTGACTGATGGACTGACTGACTGACTGACTGACTGATGGACTGACTGACTGACTGACTGATGGACTGACTGATGGACTGATGGACTGACTGACTGACTGAAGCAAAGTAAACTTAAAAGTGCAATTGCACAAGATACCTGATGTTCAATTTTGAAATGTCTCTTTAGAGTTTGAATTGCTCTAGCTGTGAACTGACAATCCTCAACAGAACACTGATAACTTAATACAGAATTGTGAGATTCACGATGACGACGAAGATCTGAAATTGTCTTCCACCTAGTGAGAAACCAAACAAAATAATTAGCCACTTGCATAAACCATAACAGTCCTGTATATATGAGAGATGCATTAGAAAAGTGAATTGGTTGCACAAGGCTAAACGCTTCCATAACTCAATGGATGCATATCTGACTGTTGACCATTTCTTTTATTACAAAGCTATTGCAAATTGAAATAAAACAATTTTATTTTCTCACATATTTCAGACCACAAGCTTTGTTGATGATCTCAATATTGACGAGGGGTTAAGGCTGGCACACTATAGACAACAAGTCACTGTGATGCAATGCAGGGACCTGTTTTCTTGTGTGTTTTGTTTCCAAAACACAAACCAGTTTGAATTGGTGTGACCTGTTGCAGGTACAAAATTCTGTTATTGGGACTAGATTTTTCACATTGATTCTATAGTACAAGAGGGGAATTGTTACAGTGAGGTGTCCATTTTGTTGCAGAAACTTTTCATCTAGTGCTTGCTGGCCTTTATGGTAGCATACAAATGGAGACAAATCACATTGCAAGTTTAATTGCAGCCATGTTTGATTATTTACTGTTGTTCTGCTCTGACTGTGATCACTTAAGTTTGTTAACCAATCAGATAATGAATTGAAAACAACAGACCTCAAGTTAATATACTAGCAGTAATAGAATTTGGAAAAAAAAAGGAATTTGAAGGATGAAGAAAGTAAGAACTTTGAATTCATGAACTCAAATTCTATTGTTTTTGATTCATAATATGATTGGTTAATGAACTCCAGTGACTATGGTTGGAGCAGAACCATGGTTACAAGGGTACCGTAAAACCCTGTGCATATATGCACGTATTATACACAGACGCAATTGTTTTCAAACGCTATTTTGGAAAGGACTGGTAATGACCACATGCATGAGGTGTGAAAACAAAATGGCGTCAGTTAGCAATCATAAAGACTGTAAAAACCACTACTAATTCTGTTTTTTCACTTCAGTTAAAGTCTACAGGAGAAGACACAAAATTCTGATATATTAATGACTAAAATGTTCACAGTTCGAGGCTCAATTTTTTTGGAAAACAGGCTTAAAAATCTTGGTGCATATTATACATGGGTGTGCATTATACAAGGGGTTTTATGGTATATATCCTCTTACCTAGCAGAACACAGGTCACATTCATATGGCCTATCATCAGAGTGTCTGAACCTCATATGCTGTTTCAGTGCTGATGGGTTTGGACATGTCATGTCACAGAGCTTACACTTGATATTGTTAACTAGAAGTAAAATATTATAACAATATAATTTACTGACAATTTAGGCAAACAGTTGTAGAGCGGTTTTCATTAACCTGTGGAACACACTTTAGCATATTACACTTTATCACACTCTAAGTTGATAGTTTTCTATTGTAACTATTTGACTATTACACTTTAATTAGTACACTTTGTTTCACAGATTAATGAAAACCACTCTAGTCTTGGGTCAAATTTGGGAAGGGTTGATTAATGTTTAAAAGAAAATCTGTACCATGATGTCTCATGTGATCACGCAATATCCTTTGTGAGCCACACTGCTTTAGACAATGAGAACACTGGAAAGTCTCATCTGCGAAAAATTAAAACCTAAAATTAGTAAATCCAACAAGTCTGCAATAAATTGAAAATTATTGATGGAGATTAAATCAAACAGCAGTAGTAATAGACCTCTTTACCTTCGTATGTAAATTGCCCATTTCAAACCATGTGATGTAAACATTGTGTTATCTGGGGAACTGTTTCTTTCCAATGTTTTCAGAAAGATAAAGGAACAATTCCCCAGAGAACATCATGTTTACTTCACATGGTTTGAAATGGGCAATTTACATATGAAGGTAAAGAGGTCTATTTATTCATACTAATTCCACAGAGTGACTCTTTCCTTCAAAGAGAGAACAAGGGAGCTCTTAAAGCTAAAAATAAGACCAACTAACAACACACTACTTTACAATAATTCAGGGAAACATTCCCATGTCATTGCAGATAAAGCAAAATGCTTTCATCTCTACAACCAATGCTTCCAATCATTGACCCAAATGCTTGGATAAAAACTGCATGCAACAGCAAAATCATGTGATTTCACATGACAAAATTGATCTAACTTCTGTACAGCCCTGTCCAAACGATAACGCAAGTCAATGCATGTTTACTTATGGTAACCTGCAGTAGGTTTTGTTCATACTGTTCAAACAAGACACAAGTCAACTCAACTTGCAAAGAAATTTGAGCAAGTTCAAAGACATTGCAAAATCAATGCAAGCTACCACAAGTCATCACAAATTAGTATTGAACTGAATTGCAAGTCCACACTTGCATTGACATGTGTTCTTATTTTAACACAGAGTAATCTAGTCAGCAATGTTGTCTGCAGCACATTCTAAAGCCTTCACGTTAAATAATTGAACATTTCCCAAGGATAACTTACACTCAGAGGTATTTTGCCTGGTCAGGTGGTCAGTGAACTTCGACATACTGGCAAACATTCCACCACAGAGTGAACAAGCATATACTTTCTCATGTGTATGACTACGGCAGTGTTCCTTTAGCTTATAATGATTCTTGACAGTAGATTTACACCCTTCAGAAAACAAAATTATATAGGTGATGGTCAGTATTTTTATGAACCATAAAAGCATGAATCAAAAAAATTCAAGTAGTAACAGAAGATTCATTCAATATGATGAGGGGGGCATGAAGGTTGCAAGGGGGGCCTTAAATTTTTGAAAGATTTAGAGGGGACCTTTTTTGGGGATGGCTAATTTAAATATTTCTTACCATGGTGAATTTTTACACTACATATTGGGGGACTACAAAAATTAGCAATTTCAGAAATAGGGGGCTCTGAAAATTTCATATTCTAAAATTGATTTTTTTTTGGCTCCTCCTGATATTACTGTAAAGGAACCTTCCCTAAATGGAATATGATTAGATTATTTTATGCAGTGATATAAATATAGAGGTCTACAAAAATTGAGTTTTCAGGGCAGGCAGCAAAAAGCATGCACCTACAAATTGCACCAGCCCTCAATAATTAATGAAAATCTTTTTGTAATCATCTATTTGATAATTTTTTTTAAAACACTGATGAATAATTCATAAGCTTCTGGTCCATTTGGATTGCCCATACACGTCACATGCATGGACCTTTATACTTGATAAAGTCCTCATTAGTATTCAAGTGATCATTATATAATCACACATGTCATTATACAATAATCACTTGAATACTGAGGGATAGCTTCATCAGCATCCAAATTTAGATGAAGACTTAGAGCCTCATCAAGGTACATGTACGTCTCACATATAATCACCAACGATCCCTAAATGGCATGGATAAGTGCCTCTATCTTGACTTTTGCATGTGATCTTTACCAAGTGGGAGTCTCTTATGAAGTCATTGCACATGACAATGACGTTTAATTCTCTATTGAAGTATAAAAGTTCATGCATGTGATGTGTATGGGCAATCTATTTGGACCAGAAGCTTATGAAATATTCATGAGAGGCTTAAGTCATATAAAACACTCATGGATTGTGTTTTAAATACTACTTAATGCCTAGTCATGCAAGCTTTTCATATAAACAGGTACCACAGAACAAGTGGTAGACCACAAGTTTGTAGATGGTATGTCATGAGTAAATGTATATTGGGATATGTGCATATGGGAAATACAAAGGTCTACAACTGCTTAAAATATTGCTTTCATGGGACTTTTTGATAATTAGAAAAACTGGCAGTTGTATTGAACCAAGATGATATCCAAAGAGGCTGATAGACCTTAGGATAGTTATAAACAGTTTAAAAATATGGCTAAACTTAAGCTTATGTTTACTTTGAAAATAAATTCAAGCTTTGCTTCTAAGATGATTCTTAATATTAAAATATGTTTTTTTAAATTTAATACACTTCGAAGTCATTCATCAATAAATTGATGGTTTGCAGTCATTCCCAAGGGAAACAAAAGACAAAGACACAGCGGCCATGTTGGTGGTACAAACAAAAGGAGCTGGTGAGAAATCTTTTGTTAAATACTACCAACATGGCCGCGATGAATGTAATGTGCAAAAGAAGAATACAGTTAATACGCCCAATTACCTTCCCATCCACAATCTACATAAGATAATCGATTGAAGCCCTCTTCTTCAAATGTCTGTTTATCAACCGCCATGGCATGACCTTCAATATGCTGGTAGTACCGATAAGGGCAGTTCACTTCGAAATCACAATCTTTCCATTCGCATAAAAAAGGATTTTGAAGATCAGGAACTAAGTTTCGTCCTTGAGGATCCAGAGTGCATTCACTCAGGTTAGCTAGTGTCTTTTTCTTAGTTCCAACGGCTTTGATTTTGGTGTGAAAAGGATGGAATAAAACATGGCGGATAAGTTCGTCTGTAGTTTCAGGAGAATCCCAACCGCAATCTCTCCAAGGACATATAAAATCTTCAGGAACACTGTCTGTACTATAGCAGCTATTATAACTTGGTAAAACTTCTTTGATGTGATCTTCTATGTGGGATCTAAATTCAAGAAAATTTCCAAACGGGACTCGATGTTGGCAGTCTCCCCATTCACACACCAAATCAACAGCCACTTCGACTGAATTTTCTTGACTTTTTGCTTTCTTTTTTGGCATAATTGAAGACTAGAAATATTAGAAATTATAGAAAAAATAAATTAAAGCTGCTAAGAGCTCAAAATATTTACAAAATTGCCCGCTAAATGGAAGGCCAAACTCTAAGGATTCAGTTCACCTTCCCGCCATTTTGGTTTTTGCCGCGCTGAGCCTGCGTTACCTATCAGTGGTAATTCCCATAAGCTTAGTAACCAGGTCATTACTTTTTTTAGGATTTATTTTTTATTTTCTTAAATTGTTCACTATTTAATTTCTAAAAGTTGCATTGTTGAATTTTTAATGGATATTGGTTTGGATTGCTATATTTCAGGGCATATTGGGTTCTGTGGACAACTAAAGAAATTGTATCCTTATTTCCAAAAGTTAGAGCTTCTTCCCCTAGATTCCTCTAGACCACCCTAATTCTTCTAAAAGTAAATGCTCCCTTAGTTGTTTTCTTTGACTTTTAAATGTATATTTTTCAAGCTGTGAGGATTTTAAAGTGACAGAGATCGATGAAAGAGGCCATGAAGTTAAGATAACAAATCAGGCTGTAGATCTAGCTCTAGTCAAAGATGTTGATATGCAATGCAGAAACGTTGCAAACCCTCATAAAGATGTTACACTAATCCCTGTTGTAACTGGTGAAAGTTGCAGCCATGAAAAGCTAACCAACTCTGATAAGAAAAGTTCACCATGCTCCACAAGCAAGCTTTTTTATCAGGTAGTGAATTAATTTTTAAAATTATTTATTTGAAGAACTTAATCATCAATGCAAATGATTGCCATCTCCTAATTGCCTACTCTCAGGTGAAAAGGAGTATTCTTGAAAATTACTAGACTATTACGGTACTCATGAACAACATGCACATCCAAAAGTGATTTCATGGTCAAATGCCCCACCGGTTGTCTGTAGGGGGATGATCCAGTGTTTTGCATTGACACTGGTGCAAATACACGCAGTTCCACCAGTCCCATCTTAAAAAGCAACAAAGCTATGATAGATTTGAACTTGCAAAATTATTCTAAACTTTTTTGTCTAAAATCAAGAGACCCTGTCCCTGATTGGCCTTAACTGCCACACATCTATTTAATTATAACAGGTCATTGGTAATGCCCCCCCACCCAACTTCTTGGGAGAGAAATAAAACCCTCTTATAAATATTAAAATTTGACTGATTAAATACATGAATGTGTCTTTCTTCTTGTTATTAAATATATTTTCAAAGGATTAAAGAAAGAAAAAGGATGAAATAAACCACAATGAGCTCAGAAAAAAATCCAAGCCCCAGATGGGATTTGAACCCATGACACTCTAGTCAGATACTCTAAGCACTGAGCTGCTGGAGACTCTGAGGTGAGCTGGGTTGATCATATGCTGTTGATTTGTTCAAACTGACTGTGTGACTGTGTGATGCAGTTCATATGTCAAACACATTTGATCAACCCAGCTCATCTCAGTTTCCAGTAGCTCAGTGGTTAGAGCATCCATCTACAGTGTGGGTCATTTCTGGGGCTTGGATTTTTCCAAGCTCCTTATGGTTTATTTCATCCTGTTTCTTTCTTTTATATATAATTAATTGATGTATTTTATGATTTTCAAAGGATTAACTGCTATTTTGAGCACATCTCCTTAAATAATTAAAACTTATAAATTTAATGTCTTTAGCTTGCAGATATTACATCACCAGTTGCAATCCAAAAAGCTTTTGATAAGTTAACTGATTTGATAGGAGAAAGTAAAATGACAAAACTTCAGGAGGTGTCTTGTAGTGTTCAGATTGATACAGATTGTCTTCATCTAGGTTTGTATGTATGCATTAAATATTTTTTTTTTGATAATTATGTTGATTTGTGACTCATTTAAACATTTTGAGAATTTTAATAATATGTTATGTTGAGGCTTTGCTGAAAAGCTT
This sequence comes from Entacmaea quadricolor, assembly GCA_024752375.1. Taxonomy (NCBI): domain Eukaryota; kingdom Metazoa; phylum Cnidaria; class Anthozoa; order Actiniaria; family Actiniidae; genus Entacmaea; species Entacmaea quadricolor. Next base: position 9,946 of record JANTNT010222269.1, read on the forward strand.
GACTTTAAACTATTGTTTGTAGGAATTGAGCATATCTCTCAAGTGGCCTTTATATTGATCTACTTTTTATTTTTTTAAGGTTATTTTGACAATAAGAATGACCGTGCCATAATCCACCTTAACACAAGAATGGTGTACCCTACAATAAAGACTGAAACTGTCCAACAGGTAAAATGTCAATATTTCTAAATTGAAACAAAAAATATACTCTCAAGAATATTCAATCAGCATGCAATATATAATTGTAGCAATGCCCAATTTTGATTATTTGAGACCTCGATTTGTTATTTGTGTCCCCCATTATGAAAATTGCTCCTATATTTTTCCTTGGCCCACTTCCTCTGAAAATATTTTGACCCTATCTTTTTTGTAAGTCTCTCCCTCCCAATGGGATTTTGGTAAAAATGAATGGTCTCATACTGTATATCTCTGACTGGTGTTACTGTTTTACTGGTTAGGATGAGAAGTATGCAATAACTGCTCATATAGATCATTTATTTCTGGAATTTCTGTCCCTGTTCAACGATAGAGCTTCAGTAGAAGGGTTAGTAATCATCCTTGATTTGCTCTGATTTACATCAACCACAATCAGCTATTTTGAGTAACTAATATTATTACCTTATGATATTTTAGAATTTTTTGTAATGGATCTTCATATACTATCTCTGTAGTTTGATGAGGTTTTGCTGTTGCATTGATAAAGACATCCCAGTATCTTATGACCTGCCACATTGTGAAGAAAAGGACACAAGAACAAAGGTACATGCAGTGAGGCTGAGAGGGCAGTAAACTTTTCAGTGTGTTCAGACATTGTATTTAAACATTTTCAGAGTTTATCATTATGATATGCCGTTCTAGCACCTAAATACTGATCTGTGGTCAATCCAGGAAAGGCATTCATGGTTGGCCATAGATTGATCATGGTTGGTCAATTGATTGAACATTCATTGACCAACTAATCAACCATCAACCATGTAGCCTTCCTAAGACACTAAGATCACTAATGAACTAATCTCTTTTACTCCGATGAAGGACTAACATCCGAAACGTCAGTTAAGTAAACTCGTTTTTTAATCACGGTGTTTCAAATTACCTACAACCCATCCATTGTTTCTATGTATTATACACCAACGCTCAAACTAGATTAATCACTAGTTTTCTTTTGTAAGATCACTAATGGTTGACAATAATTGCTCAATCAATGACCAACTATGGCCGATCAATCACAGCTACAAGACAGCCCTTTTCTGATTTTCACTAACTGGCTTCGTTTAAGATTCACAGATTACTTGCAAAGCATTTTGGTTCTTTTCTTGAGAGTAAAACATTTACTGCAGAAAGGAAGGATAACAATAAAAAGTCTTGTATACAAATACGAATGAGACAGAAAAAAGGATCAAGAAAAGTAAACAATCAACAACTTAATGAAAAGCAGTCTTTCAAGAACAAAAGGTAATTGGGAAATTGTACCATTAAGGCCAATTTACCTGGTACAACTTTTCCCTACAAGTGCCACATTCATTCTGCTGATGTCATGCTCACAACACCCTACAACCTCCTTAAGACTGTTGTGTATGACAAGAAAAGCAGTTGTCTCATTTTAAACATCATTGTTTTAAAATTTTATGACAATTTTAAGTCATGGCATCAGCAAATTGCATGGAACAGTTGTATGTTGGAATAAGTTGTATGGGTTGCGGAGGATAAAAGTACCAGTTACATTGTAAAATATTATCTTTTCTTCCTTTCAGGTCACTTGAAAAAGACTCCAATACTGTGTACACTGGGTTTGTCTTGAAAAAAGAAAATATGGTACACCCATTTTCTTTATCTCAAATTATCACCAATATCAAACATTTCTGTAATTTATCAAGCACTAGAAACAGTTTTTGATCATTGTATCAAAGCACCCTTCACTGCAGTGATTTTCTTTGTTTTGTCCTCATGAATTATTAATTAGTTTGAAAATTAATGGTAGTAATGTGACATTTTAAAATGATATATACCATCTTTATGTGTATTTTTTAATTACCGGTAATGTAATGTTAGGAAACCTTACAAGCCATAGAGTGTTTATCAAGGTCTCTGGGTGTTCATCCTTCTGCTTTTAGTTTTGCTGGAATAAAGGATAAGAAGGCAGTTACTTTACAGAATGTTGTTGTCAAAGGAGTTACTCCTCAAGAGTAAGTTACTATTCCTCTCTCAGTAGTGGTCTGAATCTCTAAAAAATTGGAAGTCTTGTTGATCTTAACTTGAAAGATTTTCACCCTTGACTCAAGACCCTTGGATGACTACAGCAGTGAGAGACAATGACACAGTAACGAGGCATGCTAGCTCTGCATGCTGCCCATCAAGCCTCCACAACCTATCATATCACCTAGTAATTTTGTTCTATACCAACTGTCAAAGACCATTTTTCTCATACTTTGATTGGGTGATGGGGTATCATGTGAATGTGAACAACTTATCATGTTTCCTGGCAACAGCCTTTGATGGGCAACAAGGTTATTCAAATTATGACCAATAAAAACAAAACTGGAAGTTGACTGTGTTTACAAAGGTTTGTTTTGAAATAAAAAAAAGTATTTTTTCATCACTACTTTTCTTTATTCTTTGACAGTTGGTTCAATGATACACTTATTGACTGGAACCTCAGAAAAGCAGTATGTTTTGTGGTCCCAACTTGACTGGAAATGTTTCTCTTGGCCTCCCCTCAGGAAACATTGGTGGTCACAAGACCACAAAACACAGTTTCCTTTTTTTTGGGGGGGGGGGTACTCCCATATATGGACTTTATGGGGATTATCCGCTGAATAGGGTATTATTAATTGGTTTTGGAATTTCTTGTCATGAACAGATATCGTTTTTCCTAATTTTTGTCATTTTCAGGGTATGAGAATTTGAGTTTTTCTGTCATAAACAGGATATCCATTTTAGGATCCCAGTGGAACAACCACCCAAATCCTAGTGGAGTACCCCCCCTGGGGTTTTCCTTGATCCCAGTCACTAAGTATTAATTAAAACTTGTTACATATTCACATTTATTTTCTTAGGCTTTCTGTGGTGAATAGCAACCCAACTTTATCAAATATAACAGTAGGAAACTACAGAGTAGTGCACAAACCAATTGAAAAAGGACAACACAAAGGCAATGCCTTCAGCATCATTATTAGAGATATTTATTTAAAGTCACAGACAATATCAGACACAAGTGGGTAAGATGGAAGTTTAGTATTGGATTGCTTGTTTATGTCTTTGTAATTGCAGGGGACCAAATAAAATTAAGAATTTCAATTATTTTAAGATTGCAATTTTATTTTTTAGGGGAATTTTTTAATGTTTAACAAAATATTTAAAATCACAGAAAGAGGGCAATTTAGGGAATTTTGAAACAAAACTGAAGATAGCCTTTAATTTTACAATTTATTACAATTGCTTGTTTATAATTTGGAGGGGGAAAGAACCTGGGTGTGCAAGTGGTTGTATCTTCTTGATAAGCCAATCAGAATGAAGTAACTTTGCCTTCTATGCTATAACTACATTGTACTAAGACATAAGCTTTATTTTAGTTTATAATTTTGTTGATATTTTCTGCTATCAAGACAGTAATCCTCAATAAATAACTCAAACTTTCAACAGATATCAAGATGCTCTCAACAAAGACATCAATGTAAGTTAATAAATATTCAGAGTCTCCTAATGATGCCTGCAAGTGTTCTCTTCCTTTGATCTTCTGTAGCATTTTTGCAGAGGTTTCATACCCCTTCCCAACTTCTTCACCACCCCTGGTGATATTTAAGGAAGGGTGGTGTCTCTTTCCCTAATTTCTCCAGGGGGGGTAGAAAGCATCAACATGCAGGATAATCTGTAATTAACACCTCTTACCAACGTAACCGGGGATTAATTGCAGCTCTGCATCATATGCTTCAAAGGGTTTTTCTCCAGGTTCTCTGGTTTTCCTTCCTTTGTAAAAATCAACTTTTCTAAATTCCAACTGGACTTCAGTGGACAAATAGCCACCCTGTGGATGTGCTATTGTAAATTGCCATTTATACTAATAATAATAATAAAACCTTATTTAAGTGTCAATGTATTTAGATTTTAACAAACTAATTGGGGACATATCATTTTTAGACTACCCAAAATGATCTTTCTTAATTAACAATAGATATTTTCACAATTTGCTTGAATGACCATAGAACAATGGTTCCAAGATGACACGAGGCTTGATATCTTCATACATTTAAATTGCATTTATCAAGCTCCTCGTCTTGGAACCACTTTCATGGTCGTTCAAGTGGGAGCCAACACATGGTACCCGCAGACCTGGGAGGCCCACCACCACCTTAATAGATACATTGAAAGCTGACAGTGGGGCGGCCAATACTGCCGAGCTTGCTTCCTGTATGAAAGACCGTGATGACTGGAGGAACAGGTGTGCAGCTCGGCTGAGGCCGCCCAAGTAGTAAGTAGTAGTCAAGGGAATTCAGGAAAAGTCTATTGACTGATGCATGCAAATTTATTCAGGATGCTGTGGATAACATCAAGACTTATGGCTTTGTCAATTACTTTGGTGAACAAAGGTTTGGACAAGGAGATGGAAACACAAGAGCAGATGAGATTGGCCTTGCTATGATCCAAGGTGACATGGTTAAGGCAGTACAATTACTGCTGAAGCCAAGCAGCAAGAAAGATGATACTAATGATGCTAAAAGGTTTGCAGAAACGCACCTATTTAAAAAACCTGTCAAATAAACATGCATATCTTATAGGATGGGTTGGCGTGGGTGGTCTACGCTGCTGTGGCGTTGCCCTCTCACCAATGCAGCACTTTGGTGCAAGGGGTTCATAATTGAGTGGGGTACAATCGAGTCCCCAGTGCAATTCTTGTACGTTAAGTTTTTTTGATGTGTTGTTCTCTCCCTTGCTTTGATGGTTTTTCTCCGGTTTTTCTCCCTCCATAAAAATCAACATGTGAGTTTGAGTGTTGTGTGTTGTAATACTGAATGAAGTGGTAGTGTGTGTGTGATGTGAACTCAACGGAAGAGCCCCTTACAGGGACTGATGGTTGTAAATTTCACATGTAGGTATTACCAGGAAACAGGGGACATTCCAGGAACACTGTCCAGGATGCCACGTGACAGAACACGTGAATGCTTGATACTAAAGTCACTCCACCGA